>JAHBCN010001612.1:112245-194568 GCA_019359885.1 Listronotus oregonensis | reverse complement strand
ACCAGACAAACTTTCGCCAACGTTCGCGAAAATTTCAAAACGAATTTTGTTCCCAATAACGGGCACATTTTGAGATTTATAAAATAAATTATTTGAAACATAAAAATTAACACACATTTTTACTTCTAAGTCGCTTCTACGTCTATCGATTTAAAGTTTCTTAGTACTGTTGGATAGCAAATTTCATGCCGCTTACAATGATGTGTCACACTATGGGGGTTGCCATTTGACTATCAAAGTGGGTTAACTGGAGGTTAAGAGGTGACCGATAAAATTTTATCAAATACAAAATTAAGCTTCCCCCGTATATCTAAATCGACGTGTTTCTTTGTTTTTTTGGTGAGTGTTTTTTTTTAAGATATTTAGGGTGGTTCGTTTTGAAATGAAAGCACTGTATAGTAAATCGCACCTCTCGCTTTTTTACTATAATTGAATTATTTTCTGCTTTTCAGTTCGGTTTGCTATAAAACCGTGTTTTTTACTTTTTTGAAACTATTATTTATTTTCTTATTTTTTAGTCTCAAAACAGAAAGTGTTATTCTTTTTTATTCTGATGATCCTAGTCAGGACACGAGGTTATAAAGTAATTGTATTGTCATCGGCTTTTGACCCCTATACACATTTTTGACTTTATTAGACATTTGGTGAAAATTAAGTTGAAAGATTTCGTTACATAGGTATATACAAGTGAAGCTAATAAAAGCGTGGTATATTAGCCGTTAATTCGGTTAAAATTATAGCCATTTTTTAAATAAAAAAACCATATTAAAATCATTTTTACCTTACCAAATTTCATATCATTAATTAAAAAAAAACGACTTCAATTTTATTATAATTTTACTTGGTTCTTTTTTTGGAATTTTTATAACTTTCGTTCCATAAAAATCTTTACATTAGAAAAATGTATCCTAAACGGCACGGCGTCCATGTTGCTGTTTTAAATTAACACTTTCAGATGCTTCAATTTCAGTGACGATCTGAACTCAGGCCATTTGGTATGTAGTAAATTTATAATTCTTATCCGTGCGATGATACCAATGGTCACTTATCTTAAGCCGCTTTTCACGATGCCAGTTGAGGAGACAATTGACGGGACAGCAAGCCGCGTTTCACGATGCCAGTTAAGGAGACAATTCCGGGACAGCTTACTTTGTATAAAGTTATTGGCTACGTGTAAACACCTCTGGCCAATAGGCGTGCCAATCCCTGCAGTTGTCCTGAAATTCGACTGTCTCCAGTAGTAGGTAGGGGTAGGTTTAAAGTGGGTGGGTATAATACCCCCACCGCGACCGACGGTCTATTGTGGCTAACACCTTTTTATATTTCTCCCACCAGGTCCAGACTCCTAATAAATCTGTGATCCTGTTGGGAGAAGATCTTTCAGCTCCCCGGCAACAAGGTGTCATTGCCGAGGATTGAATCTTAGTCGTGCCATTGCTGGGCCGAACACAGTATGTGTTCTGCCGATTATACCCCATGCACATGCGGCATTCGGCGTCTTCCGCTAGGGATCTTTGCATGTGGTATTTTAATCTGCAGTATCTCGTTACATACCACTAGAGTTTTAAGGTGCACCCTTGATTACTCCAGTAGTTTGACAGTACCTTGTTGGTTCGGTGGGCTTATGAAGGCCTTCGAGTGTCTGAGACCTGGAAGTCCATGCCAGTACCGAAGATTTTCTCTTTGTGTCCAAGCTGATATGAACTGCTTGGCCGTTCCATAAGATATACCGATGACCGGTTCCGGCCCTAGGAGTCAGTCCTAGGAGGGCTTCCATGGCCGCCGTTGGTGTCGAGCGAAGCGCGCCCGTGGTCATTAGGCGGGCTTGTCTTTGTAGGCTAGATAGCTTAGCTTGGGTCAGCCGCTGCTGCCCCTTGCGCCACCATGCCACAGAGCCATACGTGGTCATTGGTCTTATAACTATCACGTATAGCCAGTACATCTGTTTTGGTTGCATGCCCCAGGAGTAGACAAAGGACAATTGACTGTTTACCTTTGTCAGTCGAAGTCAAATATTGCAGGTTTTGACACTCGGAAGAAATGCTGTAGACTTCTGTAACTATTTTCTATAGCAAGATACGATAGTGTCTATTCTAATTTTAACTTAGGAGGCAGTGCTTTCGTCATTATTGTGTCTTGTTTAAATAGTTTACTTTCAACAAGCTGCAATAGTTCGTCAAAACTCGTTGGACTCATCCTTAAACAAGCTTTATATTTCAATGGATCCTCCATTCGCAACTCTTTTATCAATTGTGATGAAACTACGAGACTTTCCGTTTTCAATAGCCATTTCCTTAACCACTCCCTTTTCTTATTTAACTCTTCTTCGCAAGCCTTAGCGATAAATTTCCTACAAAGATCATCACACATTACTCTCAATTCATCACGAGACACAACAGACGATGAGAACTCCATTTTTCGTCACCAACTGCCGTGGCAGTAGTTTTGCCTTGTGAACAAGTTCTCATTCAATTGGACTGGCCTCAGACATTGACGCAACTGGCCCAAGACAACTGACCCCGACAATTTACCCAACTGGCATCGTGTAAACGGGCAAGAATCAATTTTTAATTTTCAATAGGTAGAGGACTGACCTTCATATGGGTCGCAAAGACTATCAGTTACGCAATTCAAAGTTAAATTATACAAAAAGTGGTCCGTGGCCTGGTGGTAATCATAATTTTAAATTTGTAGGTAGACGAATATGCGCAGAATGGACTAGCAGACGAATTGTATTTACACATTTCTCGTCGGCGGTCATTGGCCAGTCCCGGACTTGATTATTTTAACGGCTTGTTTCTGATTTTTTTTTTAGTATTTTGGGTAACTAAATTTGTGTTTAATGGTAGAATTGTCGATTCTATACAAGTTTTAGTATATCACTGATTTATTTTATATTTAGTGTTAAAACAATGTTCAAATACATTCTTTAACTTCATATACAATTAAAAAAATGTTGTTTGATGATCCAAGTGCGTTTGCATTTATAGAAATATTATGGATTATAAATGCTGGAGATGGTGAGAGAGAGAGAGAGAGGTTAAAGTTGCCTCTCATACGCTTTTTTTGGTCGGCAAAGGACTATATGACCCGCAGACCAATCAGCACGCAACGCAATTATTTTGAAATTCTTATAAGAAATCAATTTTTAAATAACTAGAATTAACCTGAACCGAACCTTTTCATAAAACATGATTTAAACAATTGTATTTTTTTTGGAGCATATACCTTGATGTTTGGCCAAGCAAATAAGTGTGGAGAGAGAAAGAAAATAGCGGTAAAACCTTTCTTTCCTCTCCAACATGCTCATTGGTCGATGGGAGGGGTATATTTCCGCTCTGGATGGAAATACTTAATTACTAACCAATTTTAAAATTTTTTGACTATTAGAGTAAAAGTAATTTCTAAATTATTCTTTTGGGTATTTTTATAAGGGTGACCCAAAAGTGGGGACATAAGCAAAGCAGGTTCCTTACGCGAAATAATGCAATTTACTAAAATTGCCAATCCCAAATTAATAAGAACCAAGATACGGGTGTCAAACTTTTAATTTTTTTTCGTTGTTTTTGTAATAATTTCCTAATTAAATGACATAGTGATACAAAATTGGAGATTTGGGGGTTTTTAAAAAATTAAAATTCTTCCATGTTTTTGAGTGCTAGTAGAGGGCGTTGCTCCCATTTCTTTTTAGATAGCATAATTTTTTAATAAATTTTGACCTGTTCATTTAAAAATAAATTACTATAACCCCTGCATCAGAAATGTATACCTTATTTAAGTCTGTAGGATAACTTTTTTGGGATAAACGCTTTAAAGGACCCCCAATTTTTTAATGAAAAATGGGCACGCTGATCGTTCCACAGGCACAAAATCCAAAACTCCTCCAACCCCCCAAAATTCGCCTTAAAGATCACTGGTGATTTGGGGACCTTTGGGGGTGATTTTGGAGGGGTTAGAGGGGTTTTCGGTTTTTGCGCCCGTGGAGACTTTTGATCACGTGTTAGCTATTACTTTGCAAAGTTTGAAATCCATTGGTCGAAACCCATTTTTTATACGAAAATTGCGGGGTCCTTTAAAATGCGTTCATCTCGAAAACAGTTGTTTCTAGACACTTAAATGTGGCATGTTTTTAATGCAGAGGGAATTATATCAACCTTTTTTTAATGAACGGTAAATATAATCTTTAAAAAAGTTATGCATTCTAAAACAAGTGCGGTGGAAAGCTGGCGCCCTTATAACAGAAAAGCATGGACGAATTTAATTTATCGCCTTCAAATTCCTAATTTTGTTCCTTTTATTTAGTTGGAAATTAAAAAAAGAAAAAAAATTAAAATTTTTTACCCTGTATCTTGGTTATAATCAACATTGGGATAAGGGTTAGTATTTCAATATTTTGACCAAGGAATTTTGTTTCTTTCCCCCATTCTTTTGGGACACCTTGTTATAGGTTTCTTACTTATCTTAAAAGTATGGAAAGAAGACCTAAAGTTCAGGTGTCGATGTTCCAATTGCCCCACAATTAAACCCACTAATTCATTGCTAAGGTTTTATTATCAAAATTTGAAAACATGTTTTAAATAAGAAAATTATTTTAAATAACATATCTTTTAAACTCGAAAACAAGTTATCATTACCAGGAATTCTTCATAACCGAGAGGGCTAATAATCTAATAAGGTTCGGTACGTAACTATTATTTATTTTTAAATCCCTGATTTAAAAATAAAGACTTATAGACCGTTATCTTATAAAAATATCTATCTACTGCAAATTGGCAAATAAATTAAGACCCCCATAAGCTGGGTGAAGTAGATGTTAATTGTCTTTTTTTGTCCGATAAATACCGTGGCAATCCTTTAAAACTATAAATAAATGCCCAAATAAGAGCAAAATATGAAAATTAAAAAAGGGAAAATAACAAAAAAAACAAAAAATAAAAACATAGAAATGGTTATGACTTAAAACTTTAAATATTTGCTTTTTAACTTTTTTTTTTTTAATCTATAATTTTTGCAAAGTTCCAAAAAAAGAAGGGGAAAAAAGGAAAGTTTAAATATCCCAAACAAAACTAATGGTAAAATCCAAAAAAAAAAAAAATAAAAGCAATAATAAAATTATTAAATTGGTTACGAATATTCAATAATTTATAATTTTTGGTAAATTCTTATTAATCTTTAATTAGCAACCCATAATAAATAGGTCATATTTACCGAAATTGAAAATAATATTGTTGGCCACAATTATGCTGATATTTTTGACATTAAACCAGAATAAGATAATTAGTATAGGGTTATTATAAAATAAAACCATTTAAAATAAGCTAATCGTTTATTAGCATACCATTTTGTTATTTACACCAGTCTACAGAAAAAAGAATCGGACCTAGAGATGTCATATATGGTTTTTAATGTATTTTTGCATCCTAAATACGAATTCGTAGTCAGAATTCGGCCATCAGGGAATCCGAAGTCAGATTTGCAAAATTCAAGATGGCGGATCCATTATGGCGGACCAAATGTTAAAACTCTTCCGATTTAACACCCGATTTGGTACAGAAAGAGCTAAGAGTCGCTAATAATGCAAAATAAGTTTTGAAAATCTCGTCCATACATCGAAACCATATATCGCACCCCTAGGCCTGATACTTCTTTTTGTAATAAATATATATATATATATATATATATATATATATATATATATATATATATATATATATATATATATATATATATATATATATATATATATATATATATATATATATATAATAATTATATATATATAATATATATATATATACTATATATATATATTATATAATATATATATATATATATATATATATATATATATATATATATATATATATATATATATATATATATATATACATTTTCCATTTTTTAATTTTACTTATTTTATCCTATAATTATAAAGTTATTCCCTTATGAATTTGGGTAGACCTTATGTTGGAAAATCGCTAAAACATGACAATTTTTTTCTCGCCCACATTTCAACGTAATGTATTTGCTTATTTATGGACAGCTGTCAAAGTTATAACACCATTGGCATTTTTGTAAATGCATATAATGCAAATAACATTCAGCTTGTGATACATGATTTGAAAGCTTTTGTCTCATGCTACCTAAATTTTGACTCGATTCGGTTAAGCCATTTCAAAATGGCATCCATTTTAAAGTAAAAAAATATTCTTATTTAACTATGGGTGAATGACTTATTATTCTTCTTATTTTTTTTTTTTTTTTATTTAAAAAAGCATTAAAGAACCTCTTGTTTCATCTTGTAGGATATTATTATGCTGCTACCTCAGCTCTTCTATACTTTTTGGATAATTAAATTAGGTTGTTAAAATTAAAAATATTGGGTTGTCCAGTATGTCAACAATTTTTTTGCGTTCAAATCGAAAATTTTAGACAAAGAATAATTAGTCAATTATTTAGCTTAAATAAAGATATCTTTTAAGTTTTAAAGGAATGCAATTTAGCAAGGAGAATCGCGTCAAAATTTGGAAGCATACCGTATTAGATAAGAACTTCTAAATAATGCATCACAAATCCTATGTTGCCATCTAAAAATTGTCAATGACCATACATGTGTGTTCGTGAATATAATTAAGTCATTGAAAATCTCATTAGAAAGTTGTATTAATAGCGGAGTCACCTTAGATTTTTACCTAGGAACCCAGGGACTGTCAAAAAAAATATCCAGTAAAATATTATTTTTTATATTCCACTGAACAAAGTTTACCCAGTAAAATTAGTTGCTTTTTATTTTTTAAATATTTATAAACAATTGCAATGAATGTTTAAGTAAATGGTTTTTATTTGCTTAAATAATTTACAATTTTTTTTTTATTTAATAAATAAAATGAATAAACATTCTACTAGACATAATACAGTAACATATATACAAAATAGTCCAACTTCTAAGGGACACGTGCAAAAGAAAAAGTGGAGGGGCGGGCCCCAGGTGTTTCGGCTAAATATAAGACCTATATAATAGTCCAGTCAATGACCAGTTTCCTTCCAGATTTTCCCAAACAGCACCGATTTGCGTGAAAATTTGGATTTAGATTCTACTTACCCTCTTATTCAAAGTTGTCATTTTGCCGAGGGGTGCTTTTTCCCTGGGGGTGAATGCCACCTCTTTTTGGGGGTGAATTTTTTTTAATCCAAAACAAGTTTGGATATGGATAAATTGGCTAATTCTAAGCAACTTTTGTTTCATAATTTTTTTTAAAAGGCATTACTTTTCGAGTTAGTCACAATTAAAAATGTCAATTTTTTTAACCAAAAAAACACGTTATTAGACGGTTTTTCGCAAATAATTTAAAAAGTAAACATTTTATTGAAAAAAAAAATTGTACCAAAATTGTAGCTTATAAAAAAACAACAAAAATGGTGGATTTATGATGTCCATAGACCCAATACAAATGGAGTTATAGCCTGTTAAAGGATGGTTCTTATTCGTCAAATGCCAAAATTGAAAGTTTCAACGTAATATGACCAAAAAATGATGCATTTCTCGGGCAAAGCTTATAAAACCTTTTTTGAAGTCCTTGAAAAAACCTTTATTTGTTTTGTTTTATAAAAGTCTCTAGTATTAAAATTTGGCGAGTTATGGCCAAAATAAAGTTGATCTCTTTTTTTTTTGAATAAAAAAAAAACGTGAAAATCACCCCTTAATTACCACCCCAAATAAAAATTATTTCTGTTACTTTACAATGCACGTCATGTATGTATTTGTTATATGCTTAGGAAGTTTGACCGGTTTAAAGTGAATATTTTTGAAAAATATTGAGCTTAAAGTGAAAGAGACATTTTTGTAATTTAAAAAAAACCTTTTCTTCAAAATAACTCACAAACCCTTAATGATACGTAAAGTTTTGTAGAATACAAAATTGTAGTTTTTTTTTAACAATTTTTGTTTTGTTTTACCCTAGGATAAACATTGAGTGAGATATGGCCGTTTAAAGTTTGAATGTGTTCGTGAATAGTGTTCAACCCCTTTCAGCCCCAACTATTTTAAAACTAAGGCTCAAAATTAATAAGTGTGACTTTATAGTTCTTGAAAAAACCTACAAAATGGTTTTTTGTAGGACTTAATAGTTTAAAAATTAAGCGAGTTATGATCAAAAAAGCAACTACATATTTTTGTAGAAATCAGAACTCGTATTTTGACTGTGTTGACAAATACACATTATAAGTATATTTCAGGTACAAAATACTTTTACCCATTAAATACATATATATGTGGGTATACATTAACAAGACAATTTTTAGCCCTATGTAACTCTTTAAAAAATAAACAGGGTTTCATTCAAAATTATTGACATTGGTGTACTTCCAGCTAAACCACAATATTTTTATTTTTAATTGAAATTTAAATAAATGTTTAATAATTTATAAATTTATTAATAATGTATTTATTATCTAAGTTTCATTATTTATTAATAAATTATAGCTACAAGAATAACCAAGTAGAATATTGTCACCTTTCTCTCACTCTCATGCTTGTCGCATACGGTAGCGAAAGCATCTTTTTTTTTATTTATAAAAAACTTACATTATTCGGACAAAGCGGTAATTTTTAAGGGTAAACATGTTTAAAGGATATTAACCAATTAATTCAATAGTTTATTTTAAATTTTATACACTCGCTGGGTTCCGAGGTTTTAACATTTTATGGGCTAAGGTGACTCCGCCATAATAAATCTGGAAAAATCATTTGAAAAGAGTGCGCAACTTGACATAAGAGTTTTCCATGACCTTATAAAATATAAATCTATTAACCTATATAAATAGACAAAACCCTATTATAGTCAAATTTGGAACATACTGCCTAATATGTGTTATGCAGGTAGCACGAATATCAGTCGTATTATAAAGTAGCCCATGTAGGGACGCCTAAAATAACGAAAAAGTAAACGCAAGTAGAGCACGATTTTAAAAGATATTTTTTTTGTGTTAACCTAATCAATACCATTATTGTAACTAGCTCATTAGTTGCCATTTCTTCATTACCATCAAGGTATCCTTTAGTCTATTTTGGGTCATATTATACATAATCGTTTCGCCACCTGCCAAAATAGCTCCCCATTCGCCATATGTCCCGTAGTCCATAATAGTGTGATTGCATGCTGCAAGAAGTGCAAGATCCAGTTCTGCACCATTTGTCTTTTTTTGAGTATCAGTCACAACATATACATTCTTCAATTTACCAAATTGTTGCAAGCACCATTTTGGATCATCGCTAAGAAATATAAATAGTGCTTTACTGTATTTTTCGGTAAAGTACCTCATTGCCTTAAGAAAATATTGTTTACCAGCCAGGGTCTCTCCATATCTCCTAAAAATAAAATTACATTAAACGTATAAAAATAGAAACGGCATCTACAAGGGATATGAATTTTTTTAAATGTATGTGACAGTTTGTAGCCCCAGTATATACAGGGTTATCTAAACTAAGTGTCCACCACTAGTAAATTTGTTATTTATAAAGATAAAAAATGTATTTGAGCAAACTAATGGCACTTTAAGACAAAATAATGCAAAAACAATTGTGTTTTTGAGTTTGATAGTAAAAAAGCCTTTTTTTAAATAAAACATTTCGTAATTTTATAAACCATTTAAAATATCTTTTGAAGTGCTTAAAGAAATAAAACATTTTTTATGTTTATATTCTTGAACAATACGAAAATTATGGGCTGGGCAACCATCTTGTTGAAACCAGATATGATTGAATCTTTCTCCTAATAATTCTTGAAGAGTAGGTACAATTTGCTGCTGCAACAAGTCCAAATATTTGCCTCCGGTCAAATTGCTCTGAATAAAAAATGGTCCGATCACGTGTTCACCAACGATACCACCCCAAACGTTTAATTTTTGGGGGTATTGGGAGCGAACTTCAAAATATTTATGAAGATTTTCCCGAGACCAATATCGCACATTGGTAGGGTTATGGCGATTTAGTAATGGAAAGGTCGATTCGTCTGTAAAAACAATCGATCTAAGAAAATTTTCATCCAAATTGTCTTATTCCATTACTAATTCGCAGAACTCCATCCGACGAAATTGATCATTAGGAAATATTTCATGGACTTTTTGTACCTTGTATGATCGGAATTAATTTTTTTTTCAGGACTCTTTGGACGGTACTAGGCGATGAATTTGTTGCTTCAGAAATTTGTTGACTACTACTTACGGGGTTTTGCTCAGCAGTGTCACAAATTAAAATTTGTTGTAGCTCCCTTTCGTCGTCAAGCTCCTGTTGAGGCTTTTTGTGTTTTTTGGGAGACACGCAACCAACAGTTTCAAAATTATGTATGATTCGAGCTATTGTTGTTAATGATAGCGTAGGTCTGTTTTCGAAACTTTTCGGAAAAGATACTTGAATTTGTCTATAGGATTTTCCTTGAAAATACCATTTGACTATTTGTACCTTTTCTCGAATCTCGAAAACATCCATTTTAATTTTTTCAAAATTAACTTTGAAATTTGAGCACACACAAACTTTATCGCTTCGGCTGGAAATGCAATAAATATTGGAATTTCTAAAAATAAATACAGAGAGCATGGTTTACTAGAATACGGACGATATTCAATACGACACTCTCGCGCCTATGTCCCTAGTAGGTTGAAGGGCACTGTATATATATATATATATATATATATATATATATATATATATATATATATATATATATATATATATTATATTTTAATTTATTAATATATAATAATATTTATAATAATATTTTTTTTATATTTTTATAATTATAATTATATTTATATATTATAAATTTTAAAAATTTTATATGGATTTCTTAAGGGGTTATACGCAGTGAGGATTTTCAGAAAATGGATTTTTTTCTCCTTGCATTTTCGAAATGTACCTACATCTATTTGGGTATATACTCTGAAAATTTCAAACCAATTCGTTATATACCGGACTAATACCCATATTTGTAAGGACGCTTTAAAGCGTTAGAAAATAGGTAAAGTAAGAACCGAAGTAGTAGCTGTTTTCAGAGAGCGCACTACCTGAGATATCCTATTCCTTTTTTTCGTCGATAACATCAACCTGACCTCTTAAAAGCTGCTGATGCTGCAAAGGGTACATCTTATGGCCCTGGAATAGACGACATGATGTAATTTCAAAAAAATTTAACTTTAAATTTTAACACAACCTTCTCGTATATGTATATTCCTCACGGATTGATCGAATAAATAAGATTTTCGACAATTTTTTCTATTTTTTTAATCAATTTTTTCGAAAATTTTGGTCGAAAAATCAATTATTTTTTTTACACACCCCCAAATTTATCAAAAATTAAAATTTTAAATAGCCCTTCGATCAATACCGCTACTAATCTATCGACTAAAGGATATGATCCATTTTTTGATCTAAGATAATTCAAACTGGAGATATGATGATCGCCAAACGCCTTTTCTTGGTTGACCTTCGGGAGATCGTCTACAGGAGCAGTAAAGAACAACATTTTTTCATGATCTAAGTGTCATTAGTGATTTAAAATTAGACCCTATCTGAATAATTATTACCTGTGTATGTTTAATAAAACTCCTTTCTATAAAAAATATTCAAAATATGTCTTTTTTTGGTCTTGCATCTGCGTATAACCCCTTAAAAGCATCTTTAAGGCTAAATATGAATAACGCCATAAGCAAACCTACTTTTTCAAGTACCATTTATAATCTGTTCTTCTTACATGAACTCCAACAAATGTGTAGTTGTCGATCGGCAAATTCTTAGTTATACGTCTTAGAGTCTTTTGAGCCTCATTTTTTAAATAGGTCTTAAATGCAAATTCTTGCACTATATCTTTAGTCCAGGGTAAAATCTTTTCTCTTTTTGTTATATAGCGAGGTAAAATTATACTCTAAAAACAAATATGAATAATACACTACAGATAGTATTTCATTAAATAAAAGAGTTCTGTATTTGGTAACTTATAAAGTTAATTAGAATAAATGGAAATTGTTATATAGTAAATCCTCGAATAAAGTTTACAAGAGGGGAAATAAACGAAAAAATGAAAGATAGGAAAAAAGTAACTTGTAATAATTATTGTATTGGGTGAATAAACGTAAAAAAATGCGTTAAAGTAAACTTTCCAAAAAAGATACTTTTAAAAAACTTTTTGCTTAAATAATTAATCGGATTCACGATTTTAAAAATTAATTTTTTATATGGGGAGCATAAAAATATAAAGTATAAAAAAAAATGTGTCTAATTATATTTTAAATACTGTTTTCCCCTGATGACAAAAATAAAATGTGTTTTAACTGAAATTCCAGGATAAAGTGTATTAAAAAGAGCTTAGCCTCTTAAACTTTCAAGATCTATAATTAGTTAAAATTGTACTAATCTGTCTATATTATAATAGTTTTTCTTTATAAATATAGGTATTCTTTTCTCGTTAATACAGACAGATCAGTTAAAAACTTGCCAAGTCAAAAAAGAACTAGTCTAATTTTAGATCTTAGTACTTAAAGAGGCTGAAAGTTTTGGATAGAAACTTGGCCTCTATTTTACATAAGTGTATGGTGTAAAGTCTTTTCTCTTTTTTCTAAGTCAAATAAATAAAATAAAATTTTGTCTTCATTTTAAATTCTAAGACAATTATGACTAAGAAACTCAGGTTTAATAAAAAATTCTAAAATGTCCGCCCAATTTACGATACTTCCGCTCCTTTATCAGGGTGTTAAGAGGAAAAATGTGCAGTTTTAGGAATTTTGTGTCCTAAACCTACTTACATACTAAATTTCAAGTTTCTACGCTTTTGGGAAGTGCTTCATAGTTTTGATGTCAATAAGTGAGTCAGTCGATGGTAAAATGGTTTATTTTCAAAATAAAGTATCTCATCAAACCACTTGACATAACTTTTTTACATACAATAAGAATCTTTTGTGAATTTACATACCAAATCTCGTACTTTTATGTAAAACAATACCGAAGTTATGATTGGGGGGAAAACACGGTAAAACATTTCGTGAAATGTACATACAGCGTGGTTCATGCCAGAACTTGGCCTGGCGTAATACCATGCGCCTAGACCAGTAAACAGGGGATTTTTATAACACATTGGTGGATATACGGCCGAGTGATAATCGCGTTGTTAAATTTAGCAAAGAACTTAGCAATTGTTAAAAGTTAACAACGGTTTAGAATGTTTAACAAAACGTCATTGTCAGTGTTATTCAATAATTTTAGTAGGCAACCTGTCAAAATTTGACATTTTCTTAAACATTCTAAACCGTTGTTAACTTTTAACAATTGCTAAGTCCATTGCTTAATTTAACAACGCGATCATCACTCGGCCGATAGTCTATGATCATTTAGCTATGCTAAACTTGTAAAAATCACTATATGTTGACCATTTCAAAGCAATGAAAACGTTCCCAATAATTGATTCAGTTTTGAAGCACAAAAATAAAAGCAGGATATATGACCACTACGATCCTTTTGCATCCTGTGTACAGACAAAAAGTCTTTTAGTATGTATAAATAAACTGGTTTAAATATACAGTCGAACTTCGATAACTTAAACCACGACTTGACATTAAAAAATTTCGAGTTATCGAGACTTCGAGTTATTAAACAAACACATAATATGAATTTACTAAGTTTATTTTCAACCTGGGAACGTATTAAATATATGTATATTATGGAATCATTTAGATACACAAATTGTACATAAAAATAAACATATATCCTATACTACTGATTATTTGAGAGCTAAAAATTCGTTACTGACGAGGGGATTTTTCTATTTTGGTTTTCAAAAAAATCCTTAATGCTGTTTAAGGCATTATACAGAACATCCGTTGTGTGTTCATTCCTTTTTAAATACAAACGTAAAATTTCCAACGAATTTGCCACCGACTCATTTGAAGGCGGTTGTTGCATGTCATCATTAAAATCATCATCTGTCGTATAATTTTCACTTACATCTATCTAGATCTATATCTTTATCTGTTGGTAACTCTGAAATTATAATATCATCATACACATGAATAAAATCATTATACGTAACACCTTTTGCGCGTTTCAAACCATCATAACCTTCTTATCGGTTTTGAAGTTGCATATCTTCGTCACTGCTTTCTTTTAAATATTCATTTAAAAAAAATTAAAAAAATATCATCCTGTTTCCATTCAGAATACTGACCAAAGCCGACAATTAGAAATGTTCTAAAGACTTAATATCAATATTTCATGTATTGGATACTTTATCGACACAATCCATCAAAGTTGTGTTCATTTTCCTATTTTCTTCCAAACATTTTAAACTTTTTTTTAGTCCTTTACCGATAATGCCATTTTAAATTTTGTATGACACCTTGATCCAACTGCCTGCATGTGACGGTTTAAAACGAGCTGTTTTATAAACACGCAAACTTAAGGACTTTCCGAAAAATTCCACTTATCCAAGGTGTTGCCAAATGTTTCGTTTAAGTTATCAAGATTTTAGAGTAATAGAAGTTTGAGTTATCAAGTAAAGTTCTTATATAATGTTCTTAATGCTTTTGTCAAGGAATCTAATTCGAGTTATCAAAAATTCGAAATATCAAAGTTTGACTTACTAAAGTTCGACTGTATTTGTAGAATTCCTATATTTCAACTTTTATTAAAGAATATGACTTTGCAAGTAAAATACCTTGTGTTATAATATGAACTTCTTATAAAATAATTGTAACATACTCCTATGTTTTTTATTTTGAATTTGTTTACATTTTATCATCGTATATTCCGTCGACTTTTTAAAAAAAATTGTAAGCCTAGTCTAAATATTAAAAATTAAGCGTTAACTAACTTATTTTAAAATACTGTCTTTTTTACTTTTTTTTCCTTATCGCTAAATAAAAAAAAGCATTATTTTTTGTGTGTGGTGTATAATTGATTAGCACAAATAATTTACCTGAGGATTGACCTTCCAATCTTCTAGTGATGTAACATAAGTTTTTGTTTTTACTGGGCACTGAAAAATATCTCTTAGATCGGGAATGCTAAGATTTTCAAAGAGTCTTTCTAAATTCACTTTAATACAACTGGGGATGTAAGGCTGAAGTCCGGTTTGTCGAGCGATTGACAAAACTGAAGCATAGGCCCACATTAAGTTTCCTAAAAATGTATGTGCAAAATAATTCAGTACTTAGCTAAAATGTAAAATTCGTAAGTTGAATTAGTACGAGTATATATTTTAATTATGCCATTTATTGCTTGACTAAATTTTATTAAAATTACAATGTGTTAATATTTTAAGATGTTATAAATAAAAAACATCCGAGCAGCGGTTAAATTTATACTTTTCTTATTTTTTCAAATTTTTGTCTTATATGCAAAATGCATTTTATGGAAACAACAACGTTGAAGGAGTTTTATACGTTTAATTGACCCTTAAATAGATGAAAACTGCGAAGTGCTACCTTTTTTTAGATAGGGGTGAATTTATAACTTTTTACTTTTTTTAATTGTAACTCAAATTCTACGCATTTTCTGTACACATAAGTTAAGAGTAAAAGAGTTAATATTAAATTTTTTGTCGAAATGTCGCCTTTTAAAGCAGAGACATTTTTTTTGACAAAAATGTATTTTAGAAATAAATTAGTACCAACCGAAAAAATGAAATTTAGATATATATATTTTTATTCATAAAAAGAAATCTGTTTTTATGTTTTTTAAGACGGTTTTTGGTTAAAGTCTTATCGTTTTTATTTTCCAGTTTTTAATATTTTTCTTTAAACTTCAATATGACATGAAATAGAAAGTTATATGGGGGTTGGAAAACTTTAAAACATGGACTAATACCAATCTTCATCATTAAACCTTTTGTGTCGCAAAGTTTGCTTGATAAAATAGCCTATGGATGTATCCAAAAATGTAACAGAAAATATGGCTTCAGTTCTTTACGTTTTGCAAAAAATGTATGAACGTCAATTGTGAGAACGCTAATGTAACTGAATTAAAAGAAAATGATCAATAAGATGCTGACGAAGAATTTGATACTAATATTGAAAAATTTTTAAATAACTTTGATATATAAATATGTAAATATAAAATTTTTAGTCAGAAAAACAAATAATTATTAAAGAGCTTCTGTAAAGCAAAATTTAATTAAGGTTCTATTTTCCAATCCTGTGAAAGTTTTTTTTTTATAAGATAATGATATTATATTATTAGTAAAAAATAGTTTGTTTATTGTTTATGTTTATGAAAAAAAAACTTTGGAATAATAGTGTAAAGTTGGAAAAAATAGTAATAAGAAGTGGAAAAAGTTACCCCTATCTTAAGAATGCACCCTTTAAATGGTAAGGCCGCCATATTTTATATGTTAGGGTCAGTTGAACGTATAAAACAATAAAATCATAACATTGTGGTACCTTCTTAAAGTACATAATTATTAGCCTTATTAATAAATCTTTACTTTTAGCCAAATTGTCTGATCAAAGGGACGGGTACGGCTTAAGAAAAAAAAATAGACATAATAATAGAAGGCGAATTTTTTAGAATTTTAAAAATATATATATATATATATATATATATATATATATATATATATATATATATATATATATATATATATATATATATATATATATATATATATATATATATATATTAGATTTTTAATTATAGTTTTGATATATGTTACATTTTGCTGGATATTACTTTCAAAAATTATTTAATTGACAGACGTCATATTTTGAATACAATACATGGTAATATTATTGACAGATACTTCTTTGAAATGATCCTATATCTTTAATTGATGATATTTGGTATCACATTTTTGTGAAAAACGTATTTTGCTGTGGCTGTAAATGTGTGTGTATGTAAATCGTAGTTGCTATATTCGCTGTGTGCAGTTGTTGTTTTCCTGAACTCGTAGAGGATTAACTATATGTTCTGTAAGTCATTATAACCTAAGTGTGTTTTTGTTTTGGGAAAAGAACGTTCTTTTTATAAATCCTGATGGTCTGTAACCAATGGGCGAAAGCTTGATATTTAATAAAATTAGTTTGAAACCGAGCACCCAACATCTTATTGCTCCCCCTATTTTGGTATTTGGGGATCCTGCGTGACTACCACTATATATATATATATAATATATATATATATATATATATATATATATATATATATATATATATATATATATTATATATATATATATATATATATATATATATATATATATATATATATATATATATATATATATATATATATATATATATATATATATATATATATATATATATATATATATTATTAATAATCGGATAATAATATAATTTAGTAATGTCTGAATAAAAATTTTTTCCAGTATTCCCCTTCTAGCTTGAGACTTTTTTTTTTGGGCATTTTGGCCCCCTGTTGTTTTTTCAAGGCTTGACTATGATTTCTACACAAATTATAATCCAAATGGGCATATGATTTCAAAAAAATTCATTTGGTGTTGCGCAAAGCATTGTTTTCAAATGGATAATAAGAATATGAAATAATTGACAAAAATGCCAAAAGTACTAATGTTTTGAAGAAAGTGATACTGTCTACCATATTTTGTTAGATAAAACATAAAAGCACGTGCTTTTAAGTAAAAAATCTTTTCACAACTATTATTTTTGAAAAATAGCTATATATTATTTTAATGCGATTAAACTAAACTACGCAACCGTGACACCAGCTTCGTTCATTAGTTAAGTATACAAAATGCACATGCAATTTCCTCGTTAATTAGTTTTTTAGTAAGTAATTTAGATATTAGAAAACGTACATAATTAAAAGGTTGTGTAACACGTATTTTGCCTGAAAACGTACATAATTATACAGGTTGTGTAACACGTATTTTGCCTGTCAAAAACACGTGGGAATAATTTATATTTTTCTGCGAGCGGGGGGAAATGGTTTTTCCCCAATTATTTTCTGTGTAGGAAGACATTATTCCCCCTAGTGGGGAAAGGGTTAGATTCCCTCACTGGTGCAAGAAGAGTTTGAAACGTTAAATGAGGCGTGGATAACCAGACCGGACATCCAATTAGTGACCAAAATAAAAAAATTGGGTAAAAAAAAAGGGCAAGTATAATATTAAAAAATGGGAACACGAAATTTCGCAAGATGTTTTTTATTCTGCTAATGTAACTACTTTAGAAATTATATCGAAAAAATCTGTTCCTAGATATGAACAAGAATATAAAGGCCAGATATTCTATGCTGAAAACGATGATAAAACTGAAGCGAAATGTGGACATCAATAAATTTTATAAGGTAATTGCTTTTATCAAGCAAAAAATACGGGCTTTAAACCTAAAAACTCTAAAACGTTGACCAAAAAAGACATCACCAAAATTTTATTCGAAGCTCCGAATAACATATATTTGTTTCATAAAATTGTGGCTATTTTTGGAATTGCTGGAGCTTGCCGTCGCCAAGAGCTAACAAATTTAACTTTGGATGACATTAAAGATAGGAAAGATATCTTAGTGGTTTAAATGCCATACACAAAGAAAATATGACACGAACCTTTCATGTTTTCGGTAAAAATTTATATTTACTATTACAGAAAGTATATAGAATTGCGTGCATCAAACACTAGCCATCGAAGATTTTTTACAAATTATCAAAATTCAAATGTACAGTGCAGTACGTGCGGATAAACAAAATTGGGAAAAAAATTTCCTCTGATATAGCTGGGACCCTTAAGCTTTAAAAAACCTGAAGATTATACCGGACACTGTTTTAGGGGGTCCCCGCAACTTATAATTGGCTAATTCTTCTGGGACAGACATTACAGACCCAAAACGGCACGAAGGGTGAAAGAAAGTTATGTGATAAATTATTAAAATAAAAAAAAATTTATAAAAAATTTTAACAAATAATGTTTCGAAAAATAATACCATAAATTTCTAGGGGCAAAGCCCTTTTCTACGGCGGCATAAGTCACATTCCAGCAACCGTAAGTTCTGGTTTATCCATCGGCAAACCTTTCGTTTGATTTTTTCTACCGTAAGGCGCATATAAAAATTTAATTTTTTATAAATTATTTTAAATAACATTTAAAATACAAAAGTCCAACTTTTCATAACATTATTCATTATTATTATTACTGTTTATTACATTTTTAATTTTATCCTCTCACTTTTATTTTATTTAAAACATATTTTTTTTGTCATCACCCTTAGTACGCTGTAAAAAAAATATAGTTCCTTACACTTGCGAGAAGAAATTGCCGGCACTTGTTAGGAAAATATCTTTTACAAATGTAAATTTAAATCTGCCTGTTTAAGGTCTAATAAAATAATAGTGTTATACAAATTATGTGTCCGACATTGGCAACATTGTTATAGTAAAAAAAAAAAATTGTTTAAATGGGCCAACTATTAGCATTTTTGTTATGTTTGATTCAAATTACAAAACAATTGACAATCGCGTTTTTAAGATAAATAGTAAAATATCATTTTTTTTGAAATGTCTTGTATATTGTATCACCATAAAAAGATATTTTAATAAGCTTAAAAAATATGTTATATTTCATATGTATGTCTTAAATAGTTTTAAGAATGTGGGTATACAAATCTTAAAAAACATTCTAATTATAAAGTGGTTTTATAAAATATTGAATAAAATTTGTTAAAAAGGAATATAACTTTTCGTGTTCGAGTAAAAGTTATTCCTTAAATTTTTTAAAGAATTTAACGATTACTTTACGAAAATATCTGCATTAAATAGTAAGCTTACAGCTTACAGCTTACAGCTTTACAAGCTTTAGTAGAAACTAAAAAAAATTTTTTTTTAGATTTGGATGCTCAAATTTCAAAAAATGTTAAAGATCAAATGTGGTATTATTTTACCGTACTTTTAGAAGATTTTTTTTTGGTGATGCAATTTAAAGGGTGTTCCATTTTTAAAAAATGCTATTGTTTGCATTTTGCTCAGTAATGCATCATTACAGACCTGAAAATCAAAAGTAATAAACCCTTTTTCAGAATACCAACCATAACAGCATACCAATCATTACTTCATAAAACAACAATTAACCAAAAAAAAAAAATTAAACAAAAAATGAACGTTTATTTTAAATAGCGAAAAAAAAAATATTAAAAGAACAATTTTGTACATTAGAAAAGGTTATAAGTTTTGACCCGCTCTATCAACCAATTGTTGCTGAATATTTTTCATTTTTAACACAATTCCTACAGGAATTTCTTGGTTAGCCCCACTTGGACATTGTTAAATATCCTTTTAAATTTTTTATTTTATTACAATGCTTTCTTTCACGTATCCTTCAGGTACGCCTAAAAATAAACTAGAAACTTTAAGGACTTTTGCCTAAAACAAATAACAAAATTATTACCTATGTATAATACTCTAACCATACCTATAAAATAGCCTCCTTTTTGTTAAAATACGCCAGCATTATCTTTTCGTCATTTTTTTTAAATCTTAAAGTTTCTCCACTAGATATTATACAATTACAAAAAACATCATGTTTAGGTTTTGATTGCCAAGTTACTGAGACGTTAGACTACTATGTTTCGTAAGATTTTTTTTAGTAACTATTATTATAAACTGATTTTAATATGAAATGCAAAATAGGCAATTATCTACAAAATGACCCGTATCGTATTTAAATCCTCGCCTTGCTCGGATTCAAACGTACTATACTTATTACGTAAGATTTCACTTTTCGGTACTTGAAACGTAATTGAAATATTATATTATATTTTATGCTAGCGAAAAAAACCGATACATTTCTAGCAAGGTAAAAATCCCGCCCTGTACCTTTACAACAATAAGGCTATAAATAAGTCTTTTTTGTCAAAAAAGGTTAATATAAGAGTACTTTTTGAGTACTGGTTTCTAAATGAGTAAAAAAAAATATGGGGAATACATACACGTACATGTAATTGCCTTATTACGTATGACGCTATAATAAAATAAATGAGTAAAACAGCCAATATGGTAAAAATAAAACATAATTAAAAAAAAATTAAACTACATTTAAATGCCAAATAAAAGACACAAGGTATTGGGTTGTAATACTCCAAAGGACAGAAACCAAAAGATAAGCATTTTTGGTAATTGTCTAGAAAGAAGGCCGCAAATGCGATTTTGACGAAATTTGATCACGAATCTGAAAAATATTTGGCGATTACGTTTCGTTTTCGAGATATCCATCATCAAACTTGAAAATGAAACTAATCTCATTTAGAGTACATTCCCCCTTTTTGTACACAATTTTTGATTTTTACCCTAAAGAGCCACGCAGTGATTTATAAACACCTTTTAAAAACTTTTTTATGTTTATTTTACACCTTTTTTCCATTAAATTCTCAAGTAGGTATCACTTTCAAACAGGCCGGCCATGTTTGCTTACAAATTCCCTATTGTATACATGGTTGCGGCGTTTGAAAGTAAATTTTTGGAATTAAATGAAAAATAGGTATAAAATAAATATAACAAGTTTTTAAAAAGTGTTTCTAAAATATTGTGTTCCAATTTAGTGCAAAAATTAAGAATTATGTACAAAAAAAGAAATGAATAGTGTAAATGGGATTAGTTTGATTTTCAAGTTGGGTGATGTATATCTCAAAAACGAAATGTTTCTGCCAAAAACCCCCGTATACCAAATTTGGTCAACATCGAAGTTGCGGCCACTTTCTAGACCATTACCACATTCTTTAACTTTTTTCACTTTCTTTTAGAGGGATGTGGTTTTAAAAAAAAATCGTAAATTAAAGCTAATATAGGAAATATAAGAAACTAATAAATTTTGGTGAAACGGAAGTTATTTTTATTGAATTTAAATTGTAATTTGCATACAAAAAATTTGAAAAACAAGTAAATATACTTTTTCATTAAAAAACATTTACATATTCTTAAAAAAAATATATTTTTGTTATAGACGACCTCAATATTTTTACGGATCCACAAATTTTTAATAAACTATAGTACATAACTAAACAGTTGTCTGGATAAGATTTTGTTATTATTAGGTTAAGTATATTGGACTTTCACAAAAAATTTTAATTAATACTGGTTGGTTGTCGGGTGGAAGAACTTACAGTTTATATGAAGTGGCCCTTAAGCTTCTGGTTCTCCTACTTTACAGTATCTAGGCTGTACAACTTGCTTTTTACAAAGTCTTTTTTTTTTGTGCAATTACATCTTAAGATTTTCTGTTAACACGCTGTCTTACTTCACTTTGGATACCCCTAGTAGGTTATGATTGAGTCATATTTTTAAACATGCAAAACGACGAAAGTACAACATTTGTCGTAACAATAATAAACTTTTATTTTTTATAACATTTTATGACATTTCCGTTTAATTCGAAAAAAACCATTATCACATTCAATGCTAAAATTTTATTTAAATAAAAATTTTCAGAAAAGTCTAAAATAAAGCGATAAGGAAATTTTTTGTAAAAAAATTTTTAGTTTTTTTTTTCACTTTTTTAAATTCACCCCTTTCCGGATGACAACGAATCACTTCCCGCCCTTTATTTGCTTGAATGAAAACATATCTTTTAAATTTTTAGATGATATTTATATCATAAGATGCTGATTTTGGATATTATAACATTTTCTATCCTTCCCGGTTTTAAACCAAAACGACATAAAAATTTTTTTTTTAAAGGGAAAACCACCCTTATATTTTCAAATTTTGGGATTTTTGATCATTTCTGATATAAAATTTTAATTTTCCTATTTATCTCCCCTTTTTTTTGGAAAAGGGGGTTGAAATTAAAGGGCCGCCTTACTTTTTTGGGGAAAAACAAAAAAATTTTTTAAAAAATTTATAATTTTTTAATTTTAATTCTTCCTGAAGACTCTATCTGTGGGGGTCTTACTAAAACCCCCTTTTCCAAAAGTACTGCGTTTTTTCAAATTTTTCTTAAAAATTTTAAAATGCAATCCCCTTATATTTTTAAATTTTTGGTTTCAAAAGGTCATTCTTTTAAAATTTTAACCCTATATCGTTTTGGGTTTTTTTTAAAAAAGGGCATTAAAATTTTTAAAAAACCGCAATTAAAACTTAGGGCAAAAAATTTTCTTTTTTTTTCAACTGTGGTATAAAATTTTTGTTAACCATATTTTTTTCAAAAAACCCAAAAAAAGAAAAAAAAACCCTAAGACCCTAAAAAAAACAATGGATATAATTTTAAAAAATCAAAAGTTTTGTATTTTTTTGTTGTTTTCGGGCCTTATTTGATGAAATAATAAAGTAAAATAAAAAAATGGTTTTTTTTCCCTTCCGTTTTTCGGGGAAATTAAAACCATGGATCTTGGGGAAAAAAAGGGACCCTAAAAAAACCCTTTTGGTTTGAAGGGGGGAAATTCTTGGCTTTAATAATATTCCCAAAAATCGACCCAGCCACCTATGGGTTTTAACAAAAAATGTCTGGCTAAACGTTTTCCAAAATAAATTAAAAACTAAAAGGAAAAATTTTAAACTTCAAAAATATATTAATTTTAAAATTTAAAATAGTTCAAAATATACGTATCTTAATCACACCACTTAATTATATTATATATATATATTTTATATATATATATATATATATATATATATATATATATATATATATATATTTTTATATATTTATATTATATTTTTATATATATATATATATATATATATATTAATATATATATAAAATTTAATATATATATATATATATATATATTTTAATTTATATATATAAAAATTTATTATATTTATATATATATTTTATATAAAATATTTTTATATAAAATATATATTTTTTTATTTTTTTTTATTTTATATATATTTTAAATAAAATTTTATATATTTTTATTTTATATATATATTTTTTATATATATATAAAAAAAAATTTTTAAAAAAAAAACCGGGGAAAGGTAGTGGAAATGCAGTAAATTAAAAGGCCACAAGAAAATTAACTCTTTTTTTAAAAAAGTGGGTTTTCCCAAATTTTTTCCCATATCAGGACAAACATTGTGGGTTGGGAAACATGAAACAGGTTTAATAGCAATGAAGAACAAATCTTCTTCAAATTCCCCTTCAAACTACATTGGCCCAACACTAACGTGTTAAAAACAAGTAGGGTTTAAAAGAAATAATGAATGCTTTTATTTTCCCCGGGAGGGGTTTATCGATGGCGATTACGGTAAATATTAGACATATATCCCCCTTTTTTTAAATTTTTTTATCAACAGCCCTTTTCTTAAAATTTTTTTTTTTGGTCCCGCAATCTCCCCTTTTGGGAATATGGTTTTTTTATTTTCACCCTTTTCTTAAATTTAAAAAACCATTTGCAAGATTTATAAACTAGTTAGGTAACAACAATATGAAATCAAAGAAATACAACGGAAAAAAGATGGGGATAAACTTTTTAACAAAGTTTAACGTCATGGAGGTTTAAAAAAAAAAATAGGGGTTTTTATATATATATATATTTGTTAAGAAAAAAAATTTCCCCACTGTCTCGGTGTATAAAAATATTACTCCCTTTAAAAACAGTTAAAGAAGACCAGCCTGTTCTCTGTTTGTCCCCTGACCCCTTTCCCGGGCGCCCCCTTGGGTCTCGTCCCGTAGGGCTGTAGCGGTGCACAGTGAACAACGGGGAGGAAAAACGTCAACATTTAACAAATATCATTGTTCATCGGTGAATTAAATCCCACCTTTTTGCCTTTTTAAAATCTTTTAACCGGGTTTAAACAAGTTTTTTGGGGTGGGTACTACATATGTTATTAAAAGGAAAACCGAAAACCGAGAAGTGGGGGATTTTTTCCTTTTTTTTTTTTTTTTTTTTAAATATTAATATATATATTAGAAATTTTTTTTTTTTTAAAATTTTAAATTTTAAAATATATATATATATAAAAATATATAAATATATTATTATAAGTTAAAATTTTTTGGGGGGTTTAATGGGCCGATTCTAGCCCCAAAAGGGTGTTTTCCCTTCATTTTTTTTTTTGGGGAAATTCAGGTCCATTCTGTAATTTTATTCCCATCTTTAACCTTTTAAAATAAGTTTTTTTTTAAAATAAAGGGGGTTTTTTAGATAAAAGGGACCAACCGAACCATTTGGGGAAAAAATTTAAAAATTTAAACATTGTAGATCCCGGCGTCAAACAGGGGCAATTTGGAAATTTAAATAAAAAGGGGGGGGTTTTTAAATTCATCAGATGGTTTGGCTGGAAAACTATCGTGACGTCCACTAGATTACCGCTAGTTTTTTCCCCTTAATCCATATACTACTAAAACAACCTCACGTCTTTCTTTCTTTGTTCCATCAATTAATTAAAAACGGCTTGATGGAGAGCAGCGTTAGTGCGCACTGATTATCGATAGTTTAACAACGCGCTTCGATCTTCAAAATAAATAACCACAACAGGATTCAGACCGCCGTCCTATTTATTGGATTACTGCGCTACCATTTGCCTTTTGGAATATTCAAGATATTGTTGTGGAAATAGTTGAATAGTAGAAGTGACAGAAAATGATTGAAACAAATCAGTGATAAATAATAACTAGTGATTCGAACCACCTAGCACTCGTCTGATACAACGGCAAGCGCGCCTGCGGGCGCCATTAAATGCGTAGTTAAATTATTATATAAATCGAAAGACGTAAATAATTGGGGCTCTGGCTACTACTGTTTGCCAGGCACTGTGCATGCGTTAAAAAAATGGCGCCTGTAATCGGCTCTATCGACGGACCAAACATAACATGCAGGGAGGCTGCACGCTTCGCTGAGCCTGGGGAGCGGGCGTGAGTGTAAACCTTATTATGTTATCTACTAATTTTGAAGATATTAAATAATAAAACACATTGTATATATATTAAATTAATTTATTTTAAACCACATATACAGGGTGAATCAAAAATAGGCTACATTTAGTTTCTTACTGCTAACATTTGCATCTAATTGGTAGCTTGTTATGCTAACTATACTTCAAACATAAGTCTGAATTATCTCATTGTAAGGAAAATATATTTATTCAAATCTTTCATACAGGATCCTATTAATGGAATATCTAATGTAGTTTATTGAATAATTAAAAGCAAGTAGAGGCACTGGTGTTTACAGGGAAGGACATATCTTTTGGTTTCAAGTCTCTGGTCTTACATCAATAATACAAATTTAATATTTCATTCTGTTGAACAATCAATGAATTGCAAGTTATAGTAATACTTTTTAAAGGATTTTTGAGGTAAAAGTGGTTAAATTTCTTTCTCTTCAGTGGCTCTCTTGGAGATTCGGAATACATTTTCATAAGAGTAGCTATTAGTCCTCTTAGAAATCTCAAATTTAAATTATCAGCCTACGGATAAAATCTGGAATTCTAAATAAACTTTACATTGATACATTACAATGATCAAATAAGCTATATTTACAGTGGGGTTTATCAACACAGGGCTGTTGAAAACACAAATTATCCATCTGGGTGCTTCTTGCCAGGAGTCACATATTCAGGTAAGTTATTTTCAGTTGGAACGATGGATGTTCTGTGAGTTCGCTTCTCAAGGCAAATCATCCAATTCGGTTCCATTTCCAATAGGTTTTTTAAAGCTCTATCCGTTCTGACGTCAGATACTATAATATGGTAGCCTCGAACAATCTTATCAATAGTAACTCCTCACATTTTTCTGCATCGGCCGTGTTAATAATAGCATTTGTAATCGAAGAGACTTTCGCCTGACTATCAGTTCACGTGTAGCTTACGCACGTTTTGTGGTGCACAGAGTCTTATAATAAGTGTCCTGTAGTTCTTGCTGTACTGTAAAACTTTAGAGTGATTTCAAGGATCTGGCGATGTCATAGGTAAAGATCATGAAGTCATTATCCTGCAAACTATAAGCATTTTTATGTTATTTGATTTCGTTGGCATTGTAAATATGTCTTTATCAGTTGCTGCTGTTCAGGATATCTAATCTGACTCCCAATAACCTTTCCACAATTTCAAGACGAATGTCTTCAAAGAAGACGACGAAAAGTTGTTCTAAGTTTCGCTGTGTTTGAAACTGATGCATCAACTCCTTTTAAAGTCTTCTTCAGATGATTAAACGCCCAGGTAGGTATATATCGTTTAACATACCAGATGAAACAAATTTCGTCGTTATTACTGGCGAGAGTTAGTGTACGGCAAATGAGCTGTCTCTCAGTTTTGTAATGGGGTTGTCCAATAAAATTGGGGGTCCATCATTTAAAATTCTCATTTGAGAATTCTTTACAATTAAACCTTGCCTTGAATTCCCTTATTAGAAGTTCAAAAAACTTTATTTTCATGCTATTAGGCTCTTTTAGTTTTTAACAATTGTTCCAAAATCAGCAATTTCTTAGGTTATATTTGAAAATAACCGCCACCACGTCTACTCTATTTGCGCCGGTGCCTTTGCACGCAATACACTGATGAGCACGTACAAGGCGTTTTCTGTATAGATTTTCTTGATACATTCTTGCAGTAAACAATTTCCTCATCTGAGTCAACCCAATTCCACGTCTTTGATCGATCAGTTTCAATACAATGTTGTCTATAACTCTTGTAGATACCGACATAATAATCTGTACTTTCAGGGAATTTCTATTGTTTTAAAGGCTTCATCCGGTACTGCTGGTGAAAATTCATGTATTGTATGAACAAACTTGTGTATGATAAGCCCACAAACATAGTAATCCACACTCGATTTTAATCAGTCAATTTTTAAAAATATTTACAGAGTTTGAGATGCATGTTCCATATTGAATGGCAAATAAGAATATTATGAAGTCACAACAACTTTCAATAGAATTTTTCTAAATAAAGTCAACTGTAGAGAACATTCAGAAGAAGCTCTGCTTGAGCGTGTTTGTGCCCTTTAGACTTAGTTAATTGAGTGCCTCTTGTTGCTTTCATTTTTGTCACGAATTGCTTGCTGTAGATACTCATTTATTGCAGTTATTTCATTTTTGATCGGTAGGGGATTTCATAGTAATATCACCGCAACATAAAATTTAATATTGGTTTATCAATATTCAGGGATAGCATTAAAGAAGTTACCTGAAGCTAATATAATTAGACCAGGTTCAGCATTCGCTAGTTTTCATCCCTCCCGAATCGAAGGGGAGTATAATTCTTGAAAAGCTTTTTAAGATTGGACTGTTGCCACTCAAACCTCGGTATACATGATGGCTCGATTAAGACTGGAAAATATTCTATCATTATATATGTTTACTCAGGCTTCAAATATAATTCAGACCACCCTTGTAAGGCCTAGTATAAACCGTTCCCAGTTTCCCACTGAAGCTGGATTCATTGTTTCATTTATCGCTGAGACTCTTCATTTCAAACTTATAGCGCTCTAAATTGTTCACTGCATTTATTTCCCTTCACGGTTCCTCGCTAAGGCGCTTCAATTCACTTCCCAAGCAAACAAAGAACGAGCACTAAAAGTGACCCTGAAAACTCCACTACTCATGATTTTGGGAGAGGCCACATTGCCTTATAGGATGAACTTTTCCGCAATCTGTACTTTGCGGCTTCGCCTAGCCTTCCAACTGATACAAAGGATCATGAGGTTAATGTACTGTGAATTCATCCCCTCGCTGCTGAAAAACGATTGCAGAAAGAACTATTCTTTTTGCCTCTTCAGGCTGATAATTCCCCTATTACAGTTCTTTCTAAACTATAAAATGTCTGCTGGTACAAACTCTCTAAATATCTGTAACAGTATATAAGAATATTAGCTAATAAATACATACCTCTTTATATATACCTCTACGGTCATTGGCATTATGAACTAGTCATTACAATAACATGTCTAAAGGTTAAGATATTAACTAATCATCTAACTTCTATACTCTGTAGTCATTGTGTCAATAGATCATTACGATAACACATCTAGAGGCTACTTGGAAAGGGATCATGGTTGTCAAAATGTGATTATTTAAAACAGGGCTAATTGAGAAAATGCAGGGCATATTACCCAGGAAAAATCAGGCTGTTATTTGGAAAAGTCCTATTATTTGAAAATACAGTGCTGTTATTAAAAAAGCAGTTATATTCTTGAGAATACAGGGCCTAATTGTTGGGAAATACGGTGCTGTTATTCAAGCAGTGCTGTTTCAAAACAATTCTGTTGACAAAATACAGGACAATGTTTATAAAATGTCCTGAGGGCTATTGCATTTGGAAATACACAGTTAACTTGTTGTTTGAGAAATCTAGGGCTGGTATTAATCTAGGGCTGTTATTTGAGAATGCAGTTATAATTATTTAAAAAACAGGTGCTGTTATTTAAAAAAACGGATGCTGTTATGCTATAAAAATACAGACTGTGTAAAATGCAAGGACTCATTATTTGGAAATACAGTGCATAATTATTGGAAATCTAGATGTATTGTACAGGATATGCAGGGCTGTTATTTGAAAATGCATGGGACATTCATTACAGAGAATACAAAATTATTATTGAGAATGGAACATTGTTAGAAAATACAGGACTGTTATTTGAGCTAGTGCTGTTATTAAATACGGTGCTGAGTATTTGAAAACACAGGACTGTGTACCCAAGCATCTAGGGCTATTATTGAAATACAGTTATTTTTAAAGAGCGTTGCCGTTATTTTGAAAATACAGGGCCATTATTGGGAGGTGAAACGTTAATAGAGAGAAGGAGAGGACTGTTGCACTGGAAGGTATTAACACTTAAACCTTATAATTGTAAAGAAGGTTTTTCTGCAGCCGTAGATTTAGATAACTCAATAGGATGTTAAACGCAGAATAATTGGAAGCTGTGGTATCTCCGTAAAAATATTCACGGATTTAAAGAGGAATTGGGTGAGGCAAGCGGGAGTGCAATTAAGAATATCAGAACTCAGTGATGCGATGAAGAAAAAGTGGGTTGCAAACAGATCCAAACATTCTTCGCTCCTTGACGGAACATTCTTTCAATGTAAAAAGAGACTATATGATTCTCTAAGTAACTCTTACATTAGTCTGTGCTCTGAACCTTTGGCGGGAGCTGACCATCCAGGTCGATGCAGTGCGTGGTGACTAGTCCGCCTTCCACCTGGTCTGGCTTAGAGACAAACGGGGTGTGAGGCCTTTTCTCCGACTCTAAAAAACCACAGGAGATTCCATAATTTACTGAGTCCTGATAAAGAAACAAACAAACTGGCTGATCCAAGGAGGAAGAATATATAACGATGTCCCAGTTGATGCCAGAACCGAAGAGAACCGTTTTCTGGCCGCTCAGGATATGACTAATGGCGAGGGCTGGTCTAAAACAGAACAACCTGAAGAAAGTTAGCGGCGACGAGGTTTAGGTCGATCCTCAAATTTAATCTATTCTGATAAATGGCTGGAAGAATCTTCAAGAATATCTCTAGATCAATATGACCCGCTACCAAGGAGAGATATGTGAAGGTTTTATAACTGATGCCGGAAAAGCAGTTACGATCCTTATATTTAAACAGCAGTTTAACCACCAGTCATGCTTTAGTTCAAATACGGTTAACTGGATGGATGTTTCGCCATTAAGGGAAAAATTTCACTGGAACTCTGGACTATTATGACTTTATTAAGACAAATCCATTAAAACAAGATCGTTGCATAAGTTGAAGCCGACGAACCACTGAAAATCATTTTTGTAAATCTGACAGAGGTACAGTGAAGGGCTTAATACTGCTGAAATAAGAAGGTGTCAATATATTTATGGTCTTCAAGTATTCATGGAATTGTATAAAGAAGACATGCGAAAACAGAGATAACTTAGCGGCAAAAGCAATTGCAAGATTACGTTGCACATAGCCTCAAAGGTTATGGATTACCGTCGATAATTAGTCTGGTTTCTTCTTTTATTACAAAGCATTTTAATAATAAAATTAAGCTACGTTTACTGGGATGATCCAAATGAGCTTACGGATGATTCCGGAATTAATTGTAAATGAAAGTAAGGAGTGGTGGCCCCTGGTAATAACTCTCTACAACAAGGTTATAATTTGTTATTAGAAGTTAAGAGGCTGGTATCGTGAATAAACCTAGTTGGACACAGTGCATAGTATCATTACTTTGATGGCTCTCGACAAGTTGGACATGAGTTTTCATACATCCCTGTAATCTAAATGAAAGAAGCACGAGAAATCGTTGAGAATGATATAGAAGAACATGTGATTACATGATATATTATCAAACTTGCCAGAAATGGTTCATCAAAGTTTTTTTGTAAATGGTTTAAATTTAACTATTATGTTTCCTATTAAGTTGGACAATGAGGTCATGTTCTCTTTGTCGACTCTGTAAACTTTTGACCAATAAGAAAGGAATATAGTATGAGCGTTCCTGGCAGGAGGTTCAGGTGATGATCAAGTTCTCGTTTTTAGGAGATAAACTTAAAAATCCATACTAAATATGTCTATTTGAGGTTTGCAATTAAAAATATCTCTTCATGGTTTGGTATATGTTTCATCTTGTAATTTAGTTAAAAATACAGTTAGTGATGCCAATGTTATAGATTTTATGTTTAAATGTAACAATGTAGCTCAATAAGTCCATTAATATTATGCAATGTACATTTCTTGCTAAAATTATAGTTAAAACTCCATAGGCTGAATGTAAAAATCTTTTTAATAAGCCGGTCTAGTGCTTTGGCATGGGGCCCCCGCATGTTAGGTTTGGTCCGTTTGACGGCTGACGAGCATTTTTAACTTGCTGTATGCACAGTGCTCTAAAATGGCCAATGTCCAAGATTCATTGTTGCGTCTTCTACTACCCAATTCCAACAGTACCTATTAGCCTTTAGTGGTGCAAAGAGTTTAAGGCGTTGAGTATCAGGACAGGTACTGGTGGTTCGAATCCTGCTAGTTATTGTTGTTTATTGTTAGTGTTTTAATCACTTTATATTATTCTTACATGTGCTCATCTTCAGTAATTACAAGTGTGCCCAAAAGCAATGAGGATGGCGGTTCAGATCACTAGGTTATTGTTGAGTGCGTACTGAAAGTTACATTGACTCTGGCTGACGTCCGGATCACACAGTGGCGATATATTTAATTATTTCCAATGGTGAACAACGTCAAATATACAGCCTATCTATCATATATATTATTAATGTGTATGTATATATATATATATATATATATATATATAATATATGTATATATATATATATATATATATATATATATATATATATATATATATATATATATATGTATGTATATATATATATATATATATATATATATATATATATATATATATATAAAATAAGGAGGAAGAGTGGCTGAGCCCAGTTCTAAGCAACAAAGATAATAAATTTCTTCAGGTATCAAATTCTGACTTTATGAAAATATTTATTTCCGCCTAACAGAGGGTCTGATAACTAAGGAAAAAAGCATTAATAAAAAGAAACGATCTTTCCTCAAAATTTTTAGAATTTACTTACAATAAAATGCATTATTAGAAGTTGATGGCCTTCAATAACAGCTAAATTTACAATGTCTGATACAGGATATTGTCAAGTTTTCAAAAAAATTCATGTGTAATGTTTCTTATTTCTAAACTGATGCATTTTTAAAAAATTTTTATAATTATTATCTAAATGTAAGACTATTTCAGAATTGGATGGTTCTCTCACTTTATTCATTTAGGTCTTTTCCCAGTTTGGCATGTATTTTTGGTTTTTATTTTTTGAATGTAATTATAGGTCCAGGAGCATATCTAGGTTAAAGTTAAAGATATTGTTAACTAACTGGAAGATGTTGAATTTCCTATGAAAATACGATACCCAGGGATTTATTACTGTATATATATATATATATATATATATATATATATCTCATATATATATCTATATATACATATAATATTAATATATAATATATAATTAGCGTTTATTAAGAACATATTTGCATTAAAGAAGTTTAATGAGAGGGGTTAATACCGTTTTATCAGTTTTACATAAAAGCTAACTAAAGCTCTGAAGGAAATGAAGATCTGTCAGGGAGTTGATTTATTGCGTTTTATATATATTGTCTTGTTATATTGAGTTGAAAGATATAATTAGTTATATTAATTTCTAAGAAATATATTCATCATCTAAATCATAGATTTTCTTAATTTTTGCTGTAGCTTAGTTGTGTACTTTATTAATGAATACAAACTTTTTTAAGTTAGCAGATAAAGGTTTTGTTCAAGCATGGCGTATTTATATAACTCACGGCATTGTAACATTCTTTGCGACTGACATGCGCGATGTTTGTAACAATCACTTCAATAATAAGACACAAAAATTGCGTGTTCGATTGTTCGTATTTTCATTTTGTGTTACGGTATGTAATCACAAAATCGGAATAAACAGTTATTAATTACTTTGGTGAGGAAATTTTAGTATTCTGCGTCGCGTTTTAGTAGTAGCTTTGATTAATGTTTTAAATTTTCTATTCAATTTTAAACTTTTCTGCATTTAATATATGATTTATAAGGGCAGTACCACTATAAGCTCATTAAATATATATATATATATATATATCTCTCTCTCTCTCTCTCTCTATCATATATATATATATATATATATATATATATATATATATATATATATATATATATATATATATATATATATATATATATATATTTAATTTCACTAATATCTATCAGTCTGTAGTCTTTGTTTTTACGCCTTTTTTATTTTAACGTCTTTATTATTTTTAATTTTTTTAATCCTCTTAAATCCACCACAAACAAAGTCCCGAAGCTTAGAAAACCATCCCCTGTATATGATCGAAATAACAAAGGTAAACAGGGTCGTGTGAGGTAATTCATGTTAAATGTACATACTTCTATCTCACGGGTTTCTGAGGTCGAACCTTAGATCACGGAATTAAAACAGTATTTAAGGGTTGTGCAGGGATACAGGTGTTTTTGTATTGTTGACTGAGTTTACATTGCATATCTATTTGCTTTCGGTGTAGCTGGTTGCTTATCTGGATATCGTCACGTCGTCATTGCCCCAAACAAACTGAGGACCAAGAGAGAGTGAAAGAGCTTGTACACATTTCCATTTAATTTGAGAATGGTGGATAAACGATCCCAGTGGGAGGAGTTGCTCCTGGAACTGAGCAACGATAAATAATTCGTTGTAGTGCCGGACCTTGCCGAGGCGGCCGGTAGCGATTATGAATTCTCCGGTTTGTCATCCGCTGCCGTGAGCGCGCTCCTTTCAGGCATATCGCCATGTCTACCGTACGTGGTGGGCACATCACCCAGCTGACCACGTCGGTGCTCCACTAAATTCGTTGACTATTCTGAAGGCAAGTATAAAGCGGACAGTTCGCGGACTCATCAAGGCGCTCCTGGTGATGCGCCAACCACGTATCGGTGAACTTATACGGAGTATACCTCAGAAGGTACCTCGCGGTGACGGCAAGATACGGATAGCGCCATATTGCCATTTCTTTGGCCTGGTGATTGAAGCGCTACTTTTTAAATAAATTACTTTCATCGTTGCTCAGGAAGCTCTACGGAGTAATCTTCCCTTATAAAATGTAACACAGTGGGTCCCGATTACTTAAATTGGCCAAGTCTGTGCAAATGGCTTTGCCTGTGGTCCTCAGTTTGTGGCAATGAGGCGTGACGATGTCTGGAATCTTGAGACCTCCAGGAGCTCCTTGTCGCCTCTTTCAACTGCAGATTTAGTGCAGTGGAGGTCGTGGATGCAGTCCATCATCAGTTCTGATTTTTTCAACAATTCTGACTTCTCTTACTAATTCTTTTATATTTTGAGAATTCTGCTTGTTACCTTTTAAAATGGGAACAAATAAAAGCTTTGTTCAGATTGAGACTGGAAAAAATTGTAGCAAAGGTATTGAGCATTTCATAAACATCATTCAAGTACAAGGTGACAGTTAAATCCCTAATAAAGTGCTTACAAAACAGCATAGTTGGCTAACACATCTAAATTTTCAGTTGGGCGAGGTGATATAAAAACAAAATTCAAATGGGTCCAGCTGTCCCCCTTTTACTCTAAGGCGCCCAGCGGTTGTATAAAGGGGTGCAGATAAGAAAAGATGCTAGTTATGCATTTGTTTGTTTCAGTCGTTGTGTTTACCATAGTTTCATGGCAGTGAAGGTAAATGAATTAAAAAAACATATAAAAGTAAATGGTTTAAAGAATGCCGACGTACGCGGAAGCAATATCAGTTTGCCTCCCCTCTCACTTACGTCGCCATATCGCTTCTGTAATCATTTTTGGTTCTCTTTTTGCTGTTCACTATGACCTCTTTCGAATTGCCCTGTAAGACAGGATGAAACGCGTCAAAGGAAGAGTCACTCAAAAGAAAATAAGGCTGGGTAGTGATCAGTTCGTTATGCAGTATACATATATAAATATATATATATATTGTATATATATATATATATATATATATATATATACATATATATATATACATATATATATATATATATATATATATATATATATATATAGATTATATACATATATATATATATATGTATATATATATATGTATATAGCATATATATATATATATATATATATATATATATATATATATATATATATATATATGTATATATTGTATATATGTATATATATATCATATATATATATATATACCATATATATGTATATATAATATATATAAATATATATATATGATCGTCAGCTTGATTGTTTGTGAGACATGGGGTTTCCTTATAATTTCAATTATAATAGTATTTCTTTATTTTCTATGGAGGCTTTCATAAAGATTTTTATTGTATTTTTCATGATTTTAAAATGTCATCTACAAAAAGTATATATGTCAAACCTTTTGGCTCAAAATAATACAGAATGGTTAGTTTACATAAAAGATTGTGATCTCAAGTCAGCACCAGACATCTTTGCATTGCAGCCCAATAGTTCAATCCTAACAGTCTACATGATGGTTGTGACATTTAATAAAAACAATTTTGTTTATTGCTGTTCCTTTTTATTAAATCAAAGTATGCCTGGAAAAATATATTCATTGCATCTTATAACAGTTAGAATTGCCTTATCGGTATTCAGAAGGATGGTATTTTAATTTGTGTTTTCTGGTAAAAAGAAAATATTTAAGAGAATTTATAAATACAAATAGTGCAAAGAATAACATACTGTAGTCCAGATATTTTCTGATTTACGGATGAGTTTTAAATTTTTCAATTATTGCTCTTTAATTCTAATTATAACTTATATTTGGCCCAGTTATCGTCTCTTTTTTGTTGTTACATTCATATTTTTTGATATGATCATTCTCTTTCTGTAAATTTATGGTAGTTTTATCAAATCCATTATTTTAGTTTCTCATAGGTCCCAAAGAATATTTGGTTTTAATATTAATGTTGTATATTGGTAGAAACTGATTTTTAGCATTTCACTTGGTATTCCAACAGTTTATTAAGATGTTAGGTTGTCAGCCTATATATTCAGTTTGAACAATTTAGAGGCACAGTACTATAAATAAGCGTTGACTTTGTGGGAGTGTTTGACTTTCGTTTTGTAAACTCCAACCTGATTACAGTTCTATATGCACATGACAATACCGTTATTTCTTATGTTTATTTCCCAGGAATATGTTTAATTTTCTAGTCAATTATTTAATATTATAACATATAATATATTTTTATACCCGCATTTTTTGTTTATTGTTAGAGGTTCCTTGTTCCATCAGTTTGTTCTTTACGTTTTGTTAGTTTGGTAATGAGTTTGGAAGGTATTTATTTTGTAGAACAGCTCTGACCTTATTTAGTACTATTCCTCTGTTAGGGAGATCATTATGCTGATTGCCCCTATCACTAATCTGTGGCGCTATATTTTAGTTATTTGGTGGTTTTAAGGATTCTATGATTTTGGTATCTTCAGACTTCATGTTGGTTTGGTATGTTACAAGTGTTTTATTTGTGGAGTTGCTCTTAGGTTTCTTCATGAGGCCGTAATATCAAAGAAGTTTGTCCGCCTTATTTTAATTTCGGCCTCAAGGAGTGAATTGCAGTTTGGTGGTATGAGGTTAAATTTATCCTAACCATCGGTGGTTTTATCTTCCATGGACGGTATAGTACAGTCATCGACATATCTTTTAAAAAATATAGTCAGGATATTCGATTTTCAAATCTATTTCCAAATATTCCCATGACAACTGTTGCATTTGTCTCTGATGAAATTGCCGGACCAACCATTTACGTAAGTCAGGTTGCTTATAAAAGAATCGATTATACTGAAAAATGGAATTTACTGGTAGGTAAACTTTACCTGCCTCAGTAGAATCGTTTTGAAAGCGAGAAAGAGAAGTGTAATTTCTAAAGGATTGTCTTTGGATATGATACAAGTTTGTTGGATCTTTGTATGGCAATTACTGCATCTAGGTATTAATTTACTCAATATATTTACTTTGTTTGTCTAAAGTATTTTATTTAGTAAAGTCACCTTGCTTAGTATGTTTATTTGGTAATTTTCAAATATCGGATGGAATGTTTAGACAGTTCTAACGGTGATTAGATAGAAAAGACGATGGGATCTTGAGAATGTTTTGTACCATATTGAGCATTTATATATTTTAAAATTTATTATATATATATGTATATATATATATGTATGCCATCTCTCTCTCTTATATATGTATATATATATATATATATGTATATCTTATATATATATACATATATATATATCTATCTCTATATATATCTCATATATATATATGTATATATATATATATAATCTGAAGATTAGAAGATACAGGGATCTTTGGCGAGGCGAGAGGTCTCAAATTCAGTCCATCTTTTCAGTTTTCTTTAATGGAGGGCTCTGCATCTTACACTTTTTGGTGGTTTAACGCCACGCCGAACTGATATCGTGACCTGTTCCCTTTAAAAGTTCGCTATAATTCCCTCACGTCAAAGAAATATATCTGTTTGGATCTCCTGGGCCTAACTGTTTTCATTCATGTTACTGATGATTCTTAGTGGCGCACTCACAAGGACCTAGCTCCACTCATGGAAGGAGCGGTTTGTCAAATTCTGTTTCAAACACCTGCCCAAGTGTGGGTTCTGCTTCACCTTCAGTCAGTCTTCAGGCTGGGCCAGAACCCCTCAACCTCAGATCTTCTCAGAAGTGACAGTCACATTGGTGACTTTTAGTGGATTTAGGGTTAGAGGTTGGTTTGAGTCCTTCGTCAACAAATCCTACAAAGGTTGTGATCGTTCGAAACGCCGCCGTTGCAGATCTCTAGATGGTTATCGAGGAAACTGGTGCTAGAATCTGAATGTATCATTTTCCAGAGCACGAAAAGAATATAATGCAACTTTTCAGATCAATAACAAACAAAAAATTAACCATCAACAGACGCGAATATTTCCCTCATCAACAGCATCAAAGAGCATGGACAAATTCGTTCAATCTCCACGTTCCAAATTCGGGCACTATATGATATGTCGTTTAGTTCTAAAGTTGTTGAAAACTATGGGTTTCAACAGTATTTCACACTTTAAATATTCTTGTTTAAGATATCCCCTAGTTATTAGAGAAATAATTTTGCCATTTCAATCATTTTTATTGCGCATTGAATTATAACAGAGTATTCAAAAGTCGTCGATTAACAAATAGGCTAAATTTTGTTTTCTTGTCAATCTAGATTTTTTAAAGTAGCAATACCCAAAGAATAAATATGGTTATTCAGTAAAGAAAAATAAACTTCATGTGTTTTCAGTGGAGTAAAGTAAGAACCAAATTAATGTGCTCTGAGGGTGTTTCTTAAAAAAAAAAAAAGACAAACCACAGTATTTTTAAAGCATTTTCAGTGCTCTATACATTTGTCTGGCGAAAAACAAATATTCAGTAGTTCAGTAAAAATCACATTTCATTTTTGCATCGTACAAGAGTTTTGTACCCAACTCCATGATCTTTACAAGATATGCAGGAAAAGCCTGTACATGTCCTAAAAGATATGTTTTAGTCCTATTTTGCAGTACTATTAAATAATTAATATTATCACTTAGCATTTCCAGGAAAATGCTTATACAGTAGTATTTTCTATCTGCTTCTGCAGCTAAATCTGCTCAGTTTGATTCTAAATTTTTCTTTTGCTTTGTATTACAGGAGAGGGTTGCTGCAGCACCATGACTACAAAGTTAAAATAATTAGCTTAATTAATAAGGAAAATATGGTGTGATTTAGCGTTATGCACTCTTTTGTCTCTGCAAACCTAAACCACCGAACTTTTCAGGAAAAGGGCGTTAAGATGTCCAGACGATCACATTCTTGAGTTTGCTGAAACAAATAAGTCAAAATAATAAAGTTAGTAGCCTTCATTAATTCATAAAGACTCCACTGCGGTAGTCTTAAAAAAAACCTTCAGCTTTACCAGGTGCGAAAAAATTGATAGTAATATTATAAAATTTCAAATTTGCAGCATCTGTATATTTTTTAATATAGAATATGTACAATTCTATATATCTTTTGTTTAGTTTTGAGAAAAAAGAAATTGTTTCCTATAACATGTGTGGTCGTTTAAATATTTAATCCTTTTCTCAAAACTAACAAAGATGAGGTACTAGGATAAAGCTTTATATCAGGAATGATATCAGATAAATTTTCAAAAGATATACCTGGGTGTTGCATTAAGGTTGCAAGTAATATTAATTAACTTATTTCTCATTCAAACAAGCGGAAATCGTTATCTTCTGCACAGATAAGTCGGAATGGGGTCGATTAAACATGTCAACATTTATCTTCTTATTTGTTTTCCCATAAAACTCACATCTTCTGGATGAGACATCTTCGATCATGTTTTCCTCAAAGAAACAATGGGAATGCTAGTATAGGATATTATATGAATATCCATATCAAAAGGAATGAAGTCCGAGAAGAAGAAAAAAGGAAGTTTGCTGGGTGTTATCAAAGAAATCAGGTGATGTGTTTCAGGTTGAAGCTACCAGAGGTAGTAGAGCACATGTCTAATATCTAAAATCGACATCTTATGGTATTTAATATGTCGTCAAATTTGAAAGCCATGTATGTTTTGTTCAAGAAAGTAAGAGCTACAATATAGTGATTTCGTTGTCACTTGGTATATATATATATATATATATATATATATATATATATATATATATATATATATATATATATATATATATATATATATACATATATATATATATATATATATATATATATATATATATATATATATATATCTTTTTATATATATATATACGAGAATCATTAACTCCATTTTAGACAGAAGTTATTCAAAATAGATAACCACTTCTCTTTGCTGTTCTGCTGCTGACCTCTCTCCCTGGACGGTGCCCTTACTGCCTTGCACAGGCGAAACTGCGTCTAAGAGAAAAATCATAGTAATTAACAAAAAACTAAAATGAGCATAAGAGCGGGCGGGTGGCGGGATGTGGGAGGTGGGGAGGGCGCCGCAGTCAGCCTATGCCACTCACGTTACAAGCTATTCTGAATTTTATGTTTTAATGATACTGCCTTCACTGCTCATGAGCTCTTTCAATATGATAAAAGCAACAGATCAAAACCATTAATACAATCTAAGTTTTTTGTCTACCCCCCATACCTTTTAGTCTGGCTACAACAACCAGATAAAGGGATGAAATTTTAGACATTTAAATTTTGTTTTTATAAAAAAATTCTTTGCCCAACTTATGTACCTGAATGTGTTAAAACTCATTAGTGCTATTTATGGCACTTTTAGTAGGCATTTAACTGTCACCTTACATTCAGACATGTTTATGGAAGTTTCAAGTACCTTTATGCAATTTTTGAGTCTTCGGCCTGGATTACCTTCTTTATTTTGTCCTGTATTTTAAGAAGGTTATACAACTGTAAATCTTCAAAAATATGAAAGTTACAGGTGTTATTGAGCTGAATCAGCTGAAGCCAGAACTCGAGGAGTGGACTTACATCACGACCTCCCCTCTCCACTGCGTAAATCTGCGTTTGAGAAAGAGGCTAAAGGAGTGGGGACCTTAAAGATCTAAGGACATCAAATAAAAATATCATTTGCCAGGCAAGCTGAGGGCAGAAGAGTGAAATATTGTACATTTCTAATTCAATTTTGAAATCCAATGGAATCAACGGTCACAATGAAAGGGAAGATTACTCTACCAACAAGGCACCGCCGACGGCGATGCGATAATTCTACGACAAGCGTTACGGACCTGCCGAGCGTACGTGGCAGTTATAGGTATCGGTTCCATCATCACTACCGTAAACCTCCTTTCGAGCCATGTCGCTCTGAATGCGTAGTGGGCGCATCACCAGGAGCGCCTTGATGAGTCGAAGGGACAAGAAGCAGCATATACAGTCTTCGGAATAGTCAATGGGATTCGTGACCGCGACCGATGCGGTCGGCTGGGTGATGCGCCCTGCGTATCAGTGAACATACAGGTATGCCTCGAAGGAGTACCTCACAGGTAGTGGCGAGAACCAGATAACTCTGCTTCCTGCAGCCAGCCTGGTCAAGTCCAGCATACTGCCGGTATTTTCATCGTTTGCTCAGGAAGCTCTACTGCGATAATCTTCGCCCATTATGACCGTTGATTCAACGATTTTCGTAAATTAAATGGAAATGTGTACAAACCTCCTCTCTTAGTCCCCTCAGTTTTGGCAATGACGACGTGACGTGTCCCTGAATAAAAAATTAGGTTAAAAATTGCCCTGAAGTAAAGCAAATGCAGGTAATAATACAAATTTTAATATTAATACTCAAAACACTCTGTATCTGTACATAACTTAAATACTATTTAGTTGAATTAAGCTGAGCCTTAGCCCCTATGATGAAGCATGTTCTATAAATTTTGCAGATTGCCTATGCATGACCTGTTTTACTCTTTGTTGGATCAGTCCTTCATTTTGGGAGGGATAGCATTTTCTAGGCTTAGGGACTTTGTTTATGTGGTGGTTAAGAAATTAAAAATTAAAAATAATAAAGACGTTAAAATAAAAAAGGCGTAAAAAACAAAGACTACAGACTGGTGATAGATGTTAATTGAAATTAATATATATATATATATATATATATGTATATATATATGTATGTATATGTGTATATATATATATATATATATATATATATATATATATATATATAATATATATATATATATATATATATACTATATGTCATATATATATATATATATATGTGTGTTTGCTGTTTACATTAGTGGTAACGCCTATAATATATATTAAATTAAGAAAGAAGTTTACAAAACGAAGGAAGATTTTAAATATTGGACCGAGCATTACCAAAATTAACTAGACATTTAGAATTTTCTACAAAAGGACTAACATCTGTTTGTTCGATTTTTAAAGTATTACACATTCACATTATCTAATGAAAAATACGAACAATCCAGACACATATCGCATAAACTTTTTATATTAAAACGTATTACAAATATCATGCTAGCCGTCATTATTGTCACAAAGAATATTCGCAATGCCAGTTTATATAAAACATGCCATGGGCTTTTAAACAAAAACTTTTATCTGTAACAAAAAAGCTTACTTAATGTCAGGTTGCAGAATCTGCCACAGAGTAGGAATTAATAAAAATCTAAAAGTACTTGTATTTAATTACAAACATATTTTGAGAAATAATATGCCTAAATTAAGAATTTCTAACCTGCAACGTAATGTAAAGGCACTCAAATAGAGTTTAAATTCCTTTGACAAAAGATCTTTCATTTTCAGGGCTTTGATTGGTTTGGAATTCTTGTTTGTAAGGCGATAGAAACTCCTTACCTAATAAGGCTTTGGTCGTATGTTTTAATGGCATGCCACTGAGGTGGACCGTAAGACTAAAATTTAGATAAGATACAGATTAATAACACAACATATGGAACATGAATTGTATAACAAATGTTTTAAAGATGTCAAGTCAAAGGTTTACTTGCTATTACCTACTTTCCCTTTTAGAGGGTGCATTTACAAGAAACACAGTATTAAGGTCCCTAATGTATCGTTTGACGAATGCGAAGGCTGGATTGAGAAAGCTCGTTTTCCAGAGGAATGGTTTGAATCTTCTTATCAGATCATTGATTACCTCGGGTGTGGGTGGGCTTTCTCTTTCTGAGAGTTGGACTACAGATCAGCAGGTACCATTAAAAAGTGATTATCGAATGTGCTTTCAACCAATTTTATTAAAGGATGCAGTTAGTGATTAAAACATAATAAAGTAAGGATTATGTTATCAAAAACAACCATAGATACAGTTGTTGGATATAAAATCAATTAAACTCGAATCATACTCCATCTTAACTTGATAAATAGATCAGTTCAAAGTTCAATTTTCAAATAGGAAGTATTCTTTTATTAAACTTTAAACAAAAAAATATAACACGAAATATTACTTATTTACAGAGTTCTTTGATCTATATAATGTGATCATCAGATAAATGCAAAAAAATAATATTGTAAAGAATATATATCTATATCTGTATGTTGGCTGGGTATCAAATCTGAGCATATAAAATTTCGGAGTTATATATCCCGGTATACCAAATACCATAATTCAGACCTGCCTCGCGGCGATTCTGGGTATGCCTGCCTTTGCGTTTTGAATCTTGGTCACCAAGAAGATTCTCGTCAATATGTCTACTGCTGCTGATGTTGGAAATGGACTGATAGCAGCTGTATGTTTTGAATTTACCGGTTTTTGTATTCTGGGACTCACGGCAATTGCTGTTTTACCAGTTCGCTGCATAACTTACAGGTCTCAAGGAGTGTGTCTTTCTTGAACTCAAAGGCATTACTATCTCTTATAAAAATTAAATAGTGTTGATTTTTCAGAAAGCTGTTAAGTGTTTTCAGATGGTTTGTTTAGTTCTTTTCCAAAATATTGTTTTGAAATATTACTATCTAAAAGGTTTGCTCTGTGTCTGGTGAAGTAGGATCTCGCTGGGCTGCACTCCAATCTGTCAGTGAAGCTTAATTTCCTGCAGAAGGGTTCCTATTATCTTAAGGGCAGTGTTTTCAGGGCTCAATCGTCATGTTAGAGAATCATGATCAGTTGCAAATCTGTAGCTTTCATTTGAACTATTAATAACATTTTTCCCTTTTTAATTAGTCTGTTTCCGTCATAAGAAATATATGTTGGATTAGTTATTACTCTACAATTATCTTGTATAATACAAGCGTGAATTGTACCTCTGTTTTTCTAGTTGATGGAGGCAGAGTTAGTTCAACTAAGCAGTAATCATAAATAAATTTTAAAAATATTAAGCGTTTACCTCACAAAACACTTTTAAAGAAACTTATCTATTTGGTGCGGTCGATGTCTAGAAAATCAAATAACGTGGTTGAAAAATTATTTAGATCTTTATCTACAATAAAGCCTCTCAACATCTCTTAGTGAATAAATGGTGGTGAAAATTCTTTTCAATATAATAAAATCGTTGCATCTTTAATCAAAATGAGAGATACCAAAAAAACCTTTGGTGCATTACTATTCTGCAAATCAGACCTCAGTCAATTATTTTACCAGTTTGGATCAGAGTAGAGCAAACTAAATATAAAAATATATTTTAAATTAAAGGAAGTTATAAAAGAGAAGGCTCAAGTGTGTATTATATAGTTAAACAGATTTTGATTTTGTAAAATGTTTTTAAAATTCAAATATTGTTAATATTCACCTGTTTATCGAATATAAATCCAGGTAAATAAACTATTTGACATTATAATATTTACACGTCTAGTTCTGTAGTGTCTGCAGGGGAATTTTTCTATAAAAATTAAATTAAATAAAAAATAATAAAATAATAATTTAAGTCTTATTCATTGATTATGATATATTAGCATTAATTTTACCATCTTTAAAAATGTTGTGAACTTTTACTAGAGGCAATGAATAACTATTTTGATTTTTTAATTGGGGAGGGTTTTCTTTTTTTTGTTTCAGGGTATCTGCCAGTTCAGGGGCCAGTCAATTGGCTGGGCGCATGAAGTCACTCTATACCATGGGATGGGATCAAAGCATCTCCTCATCTCGATAATTTTGGCCTCCCAAACATAAACTTATTAAAATAAGGCAACGTAGTCATGTTATTTTTGTTGCATAGCAATAAATAATCCTGTATCTATTTTAACATTGTTTTAACATTATTTTTAACATCTTCAGATCATTAATAAAAGGTACTGAATCTCGTTTCGTTTTTGTTGCTTCAATAATTGCTACCACTACGTCAGAAACTGACTGGAATTGGGAGTGTCCAGAAAATAACACCCATGATCTTGGTATTTACAAAAGGTGATTTTTAAAAACTGATTCGTAATAGTTTTTATATGTTCTATTCTCATCGTCATTAGATACCTTCTCGATCCCTCTACTTCATACATCTGGGTAACTTTAGTTTAATATTATATATTCCACTCATTTTATTTTGTCTCCTGTTATAATTTTGCTTCTAAGGCTCAGATCTCAAATTCTTATAACCCTTCTTTTATGTCTTTGTTTTATTTCTAACTTGCTTATTTTTACATTTTTAACTTAATGTATGTTCTTTATTAAGTAAGATTATTTTGAACATATTTTCTTATACTATAGTGTATCCACCAGTTAAAGTATGTTGTAAGAACCTTTTTGAGTATTAAATTAACTAAGATTTGTTAGAGGTTGCAAGATAATGAAATTACTTAAAGGTAGTTTTCATTAGCTGAAAGAATCTAACAAGGCATTAAGCATCTATAGAATAGCACTATATATTAATTAAAACCCTTATTTTTATTTATTTAAATTGTTTTGACTTATGACTATATAAATATGTTTTTCTCGACTTGGCTTTTTTCTTTAGTTTCATTGTTGCCTGTTTGCTTCATTTAACATTGTCCTCGCCCAACACACTTAGCAATGAGTGATGAACGCGTTGTTAAGAGTTAACAATGGACTTCAAGCATTGGGTTAGAACCCCAACAAAGTCAAAAATAAAAAAAACATCAATTACTTAGATTTTGCTTCAAAAATCAATAAATCATATAAAAAAATATCTTACACAGATATGAAAAACTAGGTTTGACCTTTAACAAATCATTTTACCTATAAGTTGTTCAAACAAGAGGCTGCTGATAGATGAGCTCAAATAGCCAATACTGCAGAAATTCTTTAAATTTAAGTTTTATAAGTTCTTTAATATACGACATACTTATGTTTGTTGATGATTCAGTGATGGAATATTCTTTAGATTTTAACACCAATAAAATTAGACGCTTTTCAACAGAACAAGCAAAACTTAATACAAATAATCTTTTCTTGTAATTTTCTACTTTACTACCTGCAGCATCTGCACTTTATATTAGGAGCGTATTAACAAATATGATCATCCTAACTTCAAATCAAAGTGTCAACGTTTTGGACATCGTTCTCATTGTTTGGTTCAGTAAGGCATTGGGGAGAGTCGGAAATGCTCTAGCGAGGTCTCTAACGGTTTTTAGTGCCATCTGTTTATAAAACTTTAGAACATAACCTAAAAACTAGAGGCTTTTCTAAGTTAAGTTTTGTTAAAATTTATATTTATACCTACATTATATAAATAAACAAATAAGGCAATAAAATTATTTTAATTCTTTTATTAAAAAAATGAATGGATAATAAACATGGTAGTAATAAATTCTTGTAAATAAGTGGTTTTGCTAATATTTATTTAATTAAAACAATGACGTTACTAGGAAAAATTAAACAAATATTTTGTTTATTCTAAGTGCACTACATAGTTATCAATAAGATATAATAGAATAAGCATAGGGTTATGTTATCAAAGGCATTTAAAAACCAAATTTAAAGAAATCCTGCAAGGCGTATTAATCATTTTGTGCTTTCATCTAATGGATTCTTTATTTAAAAGAAAATATTTAAAATATTTGTAGAGTGTCGAACCTATTTTTCGTATTCTGTTGCAAAGTAAATTATTCTTTTCTTCATATTCGATTGGTTTAATATGATCGAAGACGGAGATATCTGCACGACAAAGATGGGTTAATGGCCCCAAGTTCTGCCTGTGGCCGAGTTTTCTTTTTATTTCTGAGTTCCTTTATTATTCAAGTCCACTCTTCAGTTTCCTGTTTGCGGAAATCATCATAAGTATTGAGGCTATAACTATTTGTTGTCTTGTCTAACATATCAGTATCTATGGTTTGCATGTGGAAACATTTTGATTCAGCACAAAATGTTTAGTTCTTATTCAATACAGTGTAAATCATTATAATCGATAAAAATCATTTCTCTCTGAAGTATATCAGCGTCTGGGGCTGATTTTAACAGTCAAAGTCTGCATAATAGTATGAAACAAAATATTACTGTTGGTTATAAAGTTATAAACCTATCATCTATTAAAAGCATTTTTGAAAAATTTTGGCACTCTACCATATCAATTCTCTTAATGGAATTTATACCACTAATTTTTTCTTGCATTTTCATATCAAAAATAAAATTGTAATTCTTTATAAACTTTAAATTCAAAAAAAATTGATATCTTTATAAATTGAAAAATTAGTATAATGGTTCTATCTTGATAAAAAAATGGTTAGCATTATCACAAAATAATATTAAAGTATTTTTGTTTATATCAATATAATAATGTTCAAATTCCTATGTCTTTGTACCCAAGTTTGATACAACCGATCAACAAGAATGTTGATGCCGTTATGGCTGTAATCTAAACATAAGTGCCATGCAGCATTCTTATTATCTGGATCTGTATATAATAGTGTGCGTCGACCGACTCGGTGTTAGTCAAATGAAGGAACATTCGCTGCTGGCGTCTGATGCTGTTGCCATCTGGCGGCTGGACGCCCTTTAAAGCAAAAGGAAGTCAGGTGACAGGAAGAGTTTAGGCCTTCAGGACAGGTGTGTCCACAGCTGAGGCAACCTCAGCGAGGCTCAGACTTCAATCCACACCACTCTTTTGTCACCATCGTGTTTGCCTCTTCCCAGGTCTCCTGTAATCACCTAACTCAGTATACGAGAATAAACAATAACCTCTATTCTGTGTGGCGTTTTATTGTTCTTGCATGTTGACCAGTTCAGTGGATACTGCCTTCATAAACAATGTTTTCATTGGGATTGGAAACCACAAGGCTCATGTCACTTCACCACCACTTCTGATTTTAATGGTTCACTGCTCTGTGTTGTGAATTCGGAGGTTGTCTACCTGCTTTATGAGCGATCTTTCCATTGAGATGAAACTGATCCTATCTGAAAACAGTTTTCAGCTCAAATGTACATGTCTCTCTCCTAAATATGTTGATCTGATGGACATAAATACCCTGAAATAGGATGGAATTGGGTTGCATTTATTTGTCGGATGATCTTTAAACTGTTACTGCATGTTGCAGTGGACTTGGATTAATTTTCAACCTTTAGTAAACCATCATTAAGTAACTACAAAGAAAGTTGTATTCAAAGTTAAAAAAATAATTTTTAAAAAATTAATTTTCCCCCACAGTGAAGAGCACCAATTTGGCGCAGTCGTGCTGCAAGATTCCTGAAAAAAGATTTTCATCGCAATTGCCTGCCAGTTTCAAGCTGTTTTGTTCGGAAGAATCTCAGTTCCCACAGTGAAGGAACAGAAGAATGAACATCCCTGTCTGCCAAGTCCCATTTCCATTTTACTCATTTCCTTCTTGTGAATGGTACAAATGTGTGTTTGAAATGTTTTCAATGTACTCTATTAGTGAAAGTCGATAACAGATTTTCGATAAAACCGTCAAATGCCTGGGTTAGATTCAATAATAGTAATAACAAGAAGGGAATTGTGAGACCCACAATTTGATTTAAAAATTTTAGATATGATCCCCCCAAAATTTGAAGGCAAGACTATTGAACTCTTCGTTTTGGATGTAGCTAATAGTATTTTTGTTACTTATTGGGATACAACAAATTCCTCAGCATTCTAAGATTTGTATTGCTGATGAGCGGTGTCTGTTCAGGTGTCGGTGGAGGCTAGAACTGTTTACTAGTTGCATGTTTACACAAAAGATTGGGCCGATGAAAAAAAACTGATACACACTTTGGCGATCAAGAAATGAAAAGTGGACTTTTAATGGATCCTCGGAAATCTTAAACAATTTGCAAATGAACATTCATTACTTTCAAATCAGTAGCAGAATATTCTTAATAACACACACATAATTCCTGTTGATATTCACAGAGCAGTATGATTAACAATTTTAGAAAAACAATTTACCAAGAACATGGACTAAATATTTTGCTATCCAGAAAGTCTCCGGGAATACAAGGGTCCGTAATAAGATCCATGAAACCAAAGAAAGATTTAGCGAAGCTCAACAATTTATTACAACAGACAATAACGTTGGTACCAAACAACCGAAGTTTTCCAAATTTAAGCCAGAATAACGCGGCGCTCTAATAAATAAACCTAACGACCACATTTCAACTAACTCAAAACCATTCTCAAAAAATTCATCCCATATACCTGACTTCATCGTCAACGGTTTAATAGTCATCTAAATCGCAATTTGTAATCACCCCATTAATAACACAACCTGAACCGTTAATCAGCAGATATTTCACAAATAAACAGGTCTTCGGACCTCCGACAGATGTTTGCTGACATAGAATAATCCAAAATTTCCCGAATAACCCCAATGAGTGGAATATCTTCTCGCCATTGGACCAGATAACACCAATATTATTAGTCCCAGATTAAATACCTCTCAGAACCAACAAAAACCCAAATATGCCTTTGAGCTTTACAATATGAACGACCCCCAAACTACAGATACCCGAAATAATCATTGCCTATTGAACATCTTTATGTAACAGAGAATAATAATCCATCGAAAATATCAGACAAACCAGGTTACTGACTGAAGACTCAAATAAAAATGTTTACCAAAGATATTCAGACAGGCTGGAACTCCTTTGTAAGCAGGACAACATCAGAACTATGTTCTATTTGTGATAGAAAAAAATCTACCCTATATTATAATTCAAGATCCTCCCATAAATTACTCATGAATGCAGGTGCAACAAAATCATTCCTTAGACCCAGAAAGAGAGCATATAACTACTATCAAAATTTATAAAAAAGGAACCTTTTACTGTGACTCATTTTCAATCCCGCTTCACAGAGATGAATGCGTGGAAATACCACCATTCGACAATTTAAAATGATTGAAAAAATAAACTATGTCTTTTCAATTCATAACTTCTTTGATAAGCCTTATTAGATTCGATATAATAAAAAACTTTCAAAACATACAATTGAATTTTCAAAATTCAGAGCTAATAGCACCAAGCTGTGAGCACTATTTCTCATTGTGAGTTCTAATCGTAAACTCTTATTTATTTAAATTAAGACCATGCCATAGAAAAGATTAAGAATTCCAGTAAACATTTTCAATGGAAGTATTGTACCGAAGTAAATATAATAATTAACATTAAATCTAACACAAGTGAGTCTATTAATGTTGCATTAACGAGAAATATATCATATATTTGCAAAATTATCTGACCAGTGTCAGACCCATTATAACGATTTCAAAATATTTCATATGAAAGTTAACCCGGACATTACCATTACATTAAATACTAATGAAACGATGTTGGAACCTAAATGGAACCAGTCTTGGACAACAGAGGAAAAGCAATGCAATTATATGTAGATATTCGAGCATTTCTATGGGGAAGCGGTTATTTGTCTTTTCAATCTTGATCATATCTTTATAAGGGCCAAAGATGAAATACAGTTTTATTGAATCCTTATAGACATCACTATTGCTGTAATGGAGGTTGAAGAAAAACAAATCAGTCAATATTATTAGGCCGAAGGTATGGTTGGACCAGGCGGTCGCCGTGGTCGTCATTGGTTGTACCAAAAAAATTAGATGCACCTCAGGCAAAGAAAATGGCGTATCGTAGTGGACTACCGAAGGTTAACAAAAACCGGCTGGAATGATGGGTATCCCACTACCAGTATCAGATGTTTTAGATAAACTAGGTCATGTCAATATTTACCATTCTTGATTGCCTTTAAGTTTCATCAAATCGAAATCATCCGATAATAGAAAACAGCTTTTACACAGTCAAGCATGAGTCGATACAGATATAATATTCAGGCCCTTCAGTCTAAAAAAATGCTGCCTTCTGTTTTCAACACCACGTCTCTTGGACAACGTCCAGCAAGGAGTTACAAAGTACCATTTGTGGTTTATATATGGATGACATCATCGTTTTTCAACACTCGCTACAAGAACACCTCAGATTAATCTACCCAAAGAGTATTCGAGGGTTCTGAACAGGCAAATCTCAAAGTTTCAGTCGACAAATCTGAATTTTACGAAAAGAGTAGGTTTCTTCGGACACATTGTATCACATCGAAGGTGTCAAACCAAACCCGAAAAATTCAAGCAATTCTTAAATATCATACCTAAAACATAAAGAAGTAAAGGTTTTGGGACTCTGGGGGTAATGCCATAGTTTACTTAAGATTTTGCCAGGCAGGCTGAGCCACTAACCAACTGTCTCAAAAAGATGTAAAAATCATTCCATAATGACAGATTTGGAAACTTTCAGACTGTGTAAGAATTTGCTGACTAATATTAATACTTATTGCCCGATTCTCACTAGGCCTTTTCATTAACTTTCTACGTTGCCAGCAATTATACCACGTGGCGCTGTTTTATCACAAAGGACCAATGGGCGTGACAAACCAGTTGCCTAATGGCTACTCGCACCTAAACTGACTCATGGAAAAATTATTCGAAAGCAATTTGAAGACTTTATTGTTGTCTGGGCTTCACAAATACTGGACCTTACCTTTTTGATCAATTCTTGTTACCGATCATAAACCCTTCATTAGTTTGATTATCATTAAAACCAATCAAACTGATTCACGTTGGCGAAACTCCAAATTGAAGAGTTAGTTTCCAATTCACCTAAAAAAAGGCAAAAAATACCAACGCAGACGCCTATCCCGAATATTATTTCCTAATGACGGACGAATTTTGATCTTAAAGTATGCGTGAATTCAACGATAACCACAATTAGACTCAGAACCTAAGACCGTCAACTTAATATTAGAACACTAATCTATCGTGGCTCGTAAGTACGACAAATAACCACTGATAACCAGGATTGTATTTCAATACAAGGTATTGAACCTATGTACAACTGTAGTTATAGTTACGCTTTAAAATGAGTGTTTGTTGATCTCCAACCAAGAAAACTCTTGCACCAAAGAAACCATTAAGTTAGTAACCGCCAAATGTAAGAAACCGTTGGCACGTCTATGCTAATAGAAATACAGTTTCAGAACAAGTAATTAAGTTATAAAAGAATGTAAATGTCAAAAACAAATATATACATTCTATTTTCCAAGATGATCAAGACGATATCTATTTTACAAAAAAAGTTGTGTCACTCTCTTCTAAGCCTTTACAAAAATTCAAGCCTTTAAATTTTACTTGAGCAAATAAAAAACTAATTGACATAATGAACGTCGAAAAATGAAACTCACGAAGAGAATTCAATCTTCTGCTTGAGAGGTCTCACTAATCTTATAGCCACATGAGCATTCAAATAACTAAATCTCTAAATTGTATTGGCCAAATTAACTAAGCGATGTCAAAGTCGCATTGAAATCAATGCCAAATATGTTTGCTGCAAACAAAAATATAGACGACCTTGATTCAAACACGTTACAGCTTACCCAAACTCCTCGAGGACCTGGAACTTGTTCTTGACGTATTTCAAATAGAAAATAAAGTATTAATATTATATGCGACGCGATGACTACAAATCTGCTGTAAGGGCATATCCATACCCACTATAATAAACAATATATCGTATTTGAGAAACTTATTCAAATTTCATAAAATAACTTTTTAGCATTCAAAATATTACACTCAGACCAAGGTAAAGTTCAAAATCATTTAATCTGGGTCTTATTTTATTATCTAAAATAAATTATGGCATTACACCACAGCATACAGCCTGGTAGTAACTCCATAGTAGAAAGATTCCATTCCACCATAATACATTAAGAACACTTGAGTCTTGAATTATCGTGAGTCAGTTTTGAAGTCACCGTGTAGCGGATGCAATAATTCGATTCACTCGACCACGGGTGCCAAACCCATGACACTAATTAACAGGATATATTCTTATTATAATCCCCTAAATTTGACCTGACACGACACTACGGCTCTAACCAGCCCAGGAAAGAACACAGAAAGAGCACCTCGAAGACATTTTTAAATCATTCAAGGAAAAAACACAACTAACAAAGAAAGATTGTCAGCTAAACGCAACACTAATAAAACAAAACCTCCTTATTTGTTATCCTAGAACAATAACTTTATATCTAGAGTAATCCCAGCAAAGACAAAAAACAAATTTAAAATTCATTCCAGGTCAGTATAATAGACAAAAGCACAAAGTCACGCCACTGAAAAAAGGCACGTACCAACAAAACATGTTAGACCACACAAATTAGCAAATCATTTTACGAACTAAATTAATGACAAGTCTGGTAATAATGACACAGGGCGGGAATAATCAAGAACTTGGAAAATCTGGAATTCTTCCATTTAAGTCCATTGACAAAATTAAATCTGTCATCTATATTCCTTCGTTTCATCGAACTATTTATTAAAATCAGTTGAGGAAAACCATTTTCGATCAATATGATTCCTTAAAAAGGTCGTTAAAGCAGGCTAAGCTCAGCCTACAATTACGCTAAGTGAATTTTGTGCACACATAAATTACGAAATAAAAATTATTCAAAAGAAAAGTTTCTTGCACTTTGCCCTTTAAACCGCAAAACGAGGTTTACTCAATCCTCTGAGTTTCAATAAGGTGTTTTCAGCAGGCAAAACTTAGACTATGGATGCCCAGAAAAATATAGTATGAGCTATTACCCAGAACTCAGATATATCTCAAAACTCCAATTTCCAAGTCCGCACAAACAATTCTTTCAAATGCACCAGGAGTGAAAATTACTGGAATGTCAAGTTTCAAGCTTTCTCTTAATATACATAATCAAAGGTAGTTGGCAAACGAATAGCAAAAATTTTGGGCAGTGATCTGATTAATGTTTTAATTTTAATTGTTATAATAACAAACAAGAGATATTCTTGACCAACAGAATTCAATCTGGACTCCATCTTAAATCTTTATCGGAAGTATCGAGAATGTGAATAACATTTAGCGGACTCCAAATTCTTCACTCTAGCATTGTACCCATAAATATAACCCAAAACAAGTGAATAAATTAAAAGCTCTTTATAGTAGTTCATAAAATATTATTCTTGGGGAAGTCAGAATTCTAACTGATACTGAAATAGTTAAACGCATTTCAACCCTCTTTCAGGATGACAAATTAATATTGTACAGAACATCATTCAATCCCTATGACTCCTTCTCTATTATCAATTATTCTCAATGCCACCACCAAAATAACCCAACCTTTACCCTGTCAAACATAAGAAAAACCACTAGGGCTCCCTCCTGGGAAGAAGCTGTCTTGCTTAGATTTGAAACCTGATTGGCACTTCTCCCTGTACATGTAAAAATTAGAGAACTAAGAATTTACATTTGCATGCAGATGACAAACAATAAGAAGAGAGTCAGCAACAAATATTATGTAGCAATGCTTCCTAATGAAACAAACGTTCAAATGACACTAAGAACAGGTTTCTTACACGCTAAGGGAGAGCTACCTACTAGATGCCTACAGGGTGTTGCATGCCAAATAAACTCACGTCTGTTGTAACCAGAAAAGCCAAACAACTGAGAGACCACTTGTCCTGCCGTTCCTCCTATGCTACTTCATCAGAAGAGTCCAACATTGGCATTAAACATATTTCCCTCAGCAAACTTCATCAGGTACCGATTTCAACAACTTGACCTTAAACCAATTCCGCAAATCTACAACAATCATCGTAGCAAAATGGTCTGCCCCACTGGCTTGGTCGTAGTTTATTGTGAAGTCATAAGTGATCGTTATGGAAAAACTTGTGGCCTGTGGAACGATCCAAGAAAAAAGAATCTCAGAATCTAAAAATGGAACATTCATGGTTGACAGCTCAGGTGTCACCCTCTGAGCTCTTTCTGGAGATGGAGGAATTACCTTCAACAGCTCCAAGGGACACCGACTTTCTAAATATTTGCTAATATAATGTGTTGATAAGTGGGTATAAATACCTAAATGGATATGAAATTAGGTTACGTTGTTGTCGGTTAGTCTTAAGCTTTGTTACTACATGTTGCAGTGTTAGACTCTAGTCAATTTTCCCGGCCTTTGTAAGCCATCTGGTAGTGGCTAAAAAGTTGTATTTAAAGTTAAAATAAATTTTTTTTAAAGTATTTTCCCAGGTGAAAAACAATTCACCGAGATTACAAGCAACAGTCAACGATTTCTTTGATATTACTTTGATGTTGCCAAGTATCCATGTTTGTGGCTAGTTGACAGGATATATGTTATTTTTCAATATCAGCCGATTTGTAACACTTTGTTAAGCCAGTTTTTATCTGCTAGTCAATTAGCTCAATTGTAGGTCAATTTAAGAAACACAAATGGAAGGAGGTTGGTTGGCTTTGAGCATAATTATCAGACTGTGTAAACTAGCCAAAATTAGGAAGTCCTTCAGGACAGCACCAGTTTATTAATTTATTTTTCTATATTCAAAAATCAAAGAAACAACCTTTTGGATGGGGCAAAGTATTTTAAGAAATTATTAAAACAATGTTTATATAAATGTAAGTGGATTTTTAAAGTAGCTGTTACTTTTTAAATATTGTTTTCGTTATTTTCACACAAAATCATTTTTGTAAATAATTAGATTTTCTACAAAAGAAAAGAATCCTTTTATAATAATTTATCGTATTTTCTAGTTTCTTGAGACATCGTGAACTTTAATTTTCTGAGAACGATTTACTCCGGACTGTACTAATTATTCTTATAGGATTTTCCTAATAGTATTATAAAATAAATATATGAAACCAAATATATATACTATATATATATGTGTATATATATTATATATGTATGTGTATATATATATATATATATATATATGTATATATATAAATAATATATTTTATTAGAGTTAAACATTATGTATAAAGAAACAATAAACATTCTATATTGGATATTAAGAAAATATTAAAGAATCATAATTTAAATAAATGGAATTTCCTGAAAACTATTTATCAAGGGATTTTGAGAATGCTTTGTCAAATGTTAAATCAGAATTCACTTTGCCACACATCTAAAGAAATAGAAGTTGATTTTTCATTTATATTTTTGCGTATCGGGAGGTCTATCTTCTTCAAATCGATGGCGTGTTATCGGTCGCTTCCGCAAAGAAACAATGCAAACCGTAAGCAATGAAGACTACTTCTTCTTACAGCCATCGCTGAACTGCATCCTGTTTTGGGAGTCAAGGATTTTAAGACGTTTTAGGAGCTGCTGGTTGCGTCATTTTTTTACTGGTTATAAATGGTGTCTTTTCCATTGCTGGACTTAGAAAGTGATCTGCTTAGCACACTGAAGTTTATTCAAGCAAAAATGAAGATAATATAAATGTAAATATTAAAAGAGCATCTTTTTATTTATTCATTGTTAAAGTGGATGCAATACTGCTCCTAATAAGGAGTAAGGAAATAATTTTATTAAGAAATTTTCATTGATGATATAAGTAAAAGCAAAGCTACATTTTATGGTTTAAATCAAAGTGATGATTACTTTTCATAGGAGTGAGGTGCTTATGCTTACAATGTATAGTACCAAAAAATAAATTAATACGTTTATATTCACCTTTGACAGAGGGATGCATCAAAACAGCATGGCATCAAAGAGTCACATCATTGGAAAATTAATTTTATAATCCCTAGAGATGGGAACAGTGTAAACCGGTAAAAGTGTGCAAGCAACCTTCTGAATATTTTGGCCCTGCTGATGCAGTTCAACAAGTGGCTGCAGAAAGGGAGACCTTCCATTGCTCCACAGCTGCATTGTTGCAGTGGAAGTGACTGGCTAACCACCACTCCATGAGAATTCCTGATCACCGAGGAATTGAGAGTTCATAATATCTGAAAAGCTATAAAATGCAGGGGAATTATTCTCCGGAAGAAGGCATTTTAGCGAATTACAACAACTAATTCTAATGTAAATTACAAAATTATTGGCTAAAATTTTAGCTTGATTAAAAAGGCATTTTCAAATATCTAAATATTATTAAACATTTAAATATTTATTTATCTCCAAGAGATTTAGTTTTGAGTAATAGAAGGAAACAAAGTATTAAAAATTCATAAATCAGACTCATTTGAACACTTCAATAAATGCTTTTATTGAGGCTACTGTGGTTGTCACTCGCTGATTTCTCTTAAATTAAATGATAATTTTGGAAATCTTATAAATTGCAACTATCTATTTTTTTTGGGTTCGCCTGACTATCACTGGTTTGAATTCTTGATACATATATCTGACAAAAAAAAAAATGGGAATTGACTTTTCCCCAAAGTATTAAAAATTTTTTGTTTATATAATATAATAGCCCAACATTTAAATTCTATTTATCTTTCCCTTTTTAAATTTTTTTAAAACCCAAAAAAAATGTTTTTCACGTTGACGGCTGTGGCCAACATATTAATTGTATACAGCTACTTGTATCTGGATATATGTTTTCAACAGTGTTCCCTCCAAACCAAAAAAAGTGTTAAATTAAAAATGGAAGGGGCTTTTCTCTTTTTTTAGTGCTGCTTTTATCATAATAACAAAAACATCCCCAAAAAGCAAAAAAAGGGTGGTGGCAAAGGGGTTTTTAAGAACTGGGACAAGTTATGCCCCCCAAAAGGAGAACCCTCAGCATTTCAATTAGCTCACCACTCTTTTGCCCATATCATTTTTTACTATAAAATTACTATAATACTAATAAAATTCGGAAATAAACAACTTACCTACAAACCCTATAACGTTTTACAACTGATTATACGCTACTTGTTGACAAGTTGAAGTGGACCACACCGTACACCCCGAAATTTTTTTTCCATTTAAATTTAAAACCCAAAAATTTAAACAATGTACCTACAAACCCTAAAACGTTTTACAACTGATTCTCCCTTTCTTGTTGACAAGTTGAAGTTGACCACCAAAATACTGAGCGATGTTTTCCATTTGAGATGGAAAACACAATTACATTTTTAAAGAAAAGGAACCCGATTTTCCCTAAATATTTACTAATATCCCCCTAATGTGTTGATAAGTGGGTATAAATCCTAAAAAGGGGGATAAATTAGGTTACATTTTTGTCAGTTAGTCTTAAGTTTTTTGTTACTGCATGTTGCAGTGTTAGATTTAAATTAATTTTCAACCTTTGTAAACCATCATTTTAATAAAAAAAGTTGTATTTAAAGTTAAAAAAAAAATTTTTTTAAAAGTTTTTTTCCCAAGTAAAAAAAACTTAATTGGCGCAGTCGTCCCCAGATTCTAAAAGGGGAATTTCATCGAATTTTCCTGCATTTTTCAACTGTTTGTTCAAAAAGAATCTCATTTCCCCGCAGTGAAGAACAGAAGAATGAACATCTGTCTGTAAGTCACATTTCCTTTTTCCCCTTTTCCCTTCTTATGAATAGTACAAATATTATTGATTTAAAATTTTTCAACCCTTTCTATTGGTGAAATTGATAACTTAAATTTAAATAAAAAAAATTTAAATACTAGTTCAAATTCTAAAAATTAATAACAAAGAAAAGATGGCAAAAAATTTGATTTAAAAATTTTAGATATAACCCCAAAAATTTTTGAAGGAAAAAAATAATGAACTCGCTGCATTTTAGATATAGCTAATAGTATTTTTTATTTTTTGGGGGATACAACAAATTCCTCTAGCGTCCAAAATTTATTACTGATAAACGGTATCTATTCAAAATTAATAGGAAAGAGCTAGAACTGTTTTACTGTAGTTGTATTTCAAAAGATTGGGCCAGTGTAAAAAAACTTTAATTGCACACTTTGGCGATCAAAGAAATGAAAGTGGATTTTTAAATGGATCTCGGAAATCTTAAACAATTACAAAATGAACGTTCATTACACTTTCTAAATCGGTGTAATAAATTTTCCCTTAAATGCTTTACAAAATTTTTTGATATTCACGAAACAAATGCTGAATTAAAAATTTGAAAAAAAAAAAAGAACATGGACTAAATTTTTTACAAATTCGGTCTCCGAGAACCAAAAGGGTCCGAAAAAGATCCATAAAACCCAAAAAAGGTTTAGCCGAACCCAACCAATTTATTACAACAGAAAAAACATTAGGTCCCAACAACGAAGTTTTCCAAATTTAAGCCAAAATAACGCATTTTTAAAAAAAAATAAACCTAAAAAACCCAAATTCCCTTTTAACTCAAAACCATTCTCAAAAATTCATCCCATACATACCACAACCTATGTCTAATCAAAAATTTAATAATCCATCTACGTCCCAATTTCCATTCCCCCCCCATTAATATACAACCTAGACAAATTAATCCCCCAGATATTTCACAAATAAAAAGTCTTCGGACCTCCGACAAATGTTTTTAAACCTAAAAAATAATCAAAATTTCCCAAAACCAACCCCAAGGGAGTGGAATTCTTTCTTTTTTAGACCGAATAACACCAATATTTTTAAAATCCCAGGAATAATCCTCTCAGAACCAAAAAAACCCAAATATACCTTTGAAGAACTTTACAATATAGACGACCCCAAATTTGAATACCCCGAAAATAATCATTCCCCTAATGAACATCTTTATGAAACCCAGAAAAAAATTTCCCATCGAAAATATCAAAACAAACCGTTTTTCCCAAGTGAAGACTCCGATAATGTTTACCAAGAAATATTACAAAGCCAAATTTTCAAGAACCCCCCTTTGTAAACGAGACAACATGGAACTATATTCTATTTATGAAAAAAAAAATCCCCTATATTATAATTAAAAGATCCCCCCCTTAAAAATTACTCATAGATAAAAATTTCAAAAAAATCATTCATAGACCCAAAAAAGGCATAAAATACTATAAAAAATTTAAAAAAGGAACCTTTTCAAAATTTATTTTCCCAATCCACTTCTAGAGATGAATGCGTGGAAATATAATTCGACGAATTTAAAATAGATAAAAAAAAATAAAACTATATTTTTTTCAAATTTCATCTTCTTTGATGGCCTTATTGGATTCGTATAATAAAAATTTAAAAAAATACAATTAGATTTTCAAAATTAAAAATAATAACCCCAAAACCCAAGGTTTTGCTATTTCTCATTTGATTCTAATCGTAAACTCTTTTTTTTATTTAAAATTAAAACCCACATCCCCCAAAAAGTTTAAAAATTTCCCAGTAAACATTACTAATGGGCCAATTATCATACCCAAAGTAAATATAATAATTGCTTTATTAAATCTAGCCTAAGTGAGTCTATTAATGGTTACCATTAACGAAATCCATAATGTTGCAAATTTTACACAAAAAATTATCTTCTATGACCCGCCCCTGTCGAACCCTTTAAACCCTAACGATTTCAAAATATTTCTTAAAATTAACCCAACATTCCCAAATTTAAATACTAATAATGACGATATTACGAACCTAATCAGAACCAATCATATGAACAACGAAGAGAAAAACAAAATACACCAATTATTCGCAAAATATTCTGACATTTTCTATAGGGGAATTCTTTATCCTTTACTAATCAAATTAAGCATAACATAAAGACAAAAGATAAAATCCCATTTTTTACCAAATCTTTGGTACCCTTTCATACAAAAACCCCGGAAATTGAAAAACAAATCAGTAAATTTAAAAAAAGGTATAATTAGACCAAGCGAATCCCATGGTCACCCCCAATTTGGTTGTCCCAAAAAATTAGATGCCTCAGGAAAAAGAAAATGGCGTATCGTAGTGGACTACCGAAAAGTTAACGAAAAAACAATAGATGATAGGTATCCCTCCCCAATATCCCCAGATATTTTAGATAAACTAGGTCGATGTCAATTTTTTTACCCTTCTTGATTTGGCAAAGGTTTCCATCAAATCAAAAATGCATCCCGATGACTAAAGAAAACAGCTTTTACGGTCGAAAACGGTCATTACGAATATATTCAAAATCCCTTCGGTCAAAAAAATGCCCCAGCTACATTTCAAGGGTCATGGAAACGTCCCAAAGGGGTTACAAAACACCATTTGCTTAGTTTATATGGATGACATTCGTTTTTTCCCCTTAAAAGAACATATAGTTAATTTTAAAAAAAGTATTCAAAGGGTTAAAACAAAAATCTAAAGTTCAAATCGACAAATCTGAATTTTTACGAAAAAAAAAGGGGGGGTTTTCTTAGGACAAAAATTGTCACACCCAAAGGGGTGTCAAACCAAACCCCAAAAAATTTAAAAACAATTCTTAAATATCCCATACCAAAAACCCAAAAAAGAAATAAAAGGATTTTTAGGACTCTTAGGGTATTACCGGAAATTTTTTAAAAGATTTTCCCCCAAACTGCCCAAAACCCACAAACCCAAACTGCCCAAAAAGATGAAAAAAATCATTCCAAGGGCAAAATTTTTTAAAAACTTTCGAACTGTGAAAAAATTTGCTGCCCTAATGACCCAATCTTCAATCCCCCGATTTCACTAAACCTTTTAATTTTTAACTACCGATCCAGAAATTTTGCCATTGGCGCTTTTTTATCAAAAGGGCCAATGGGTTTTTAACAAACCAGTTGTATGCTTCTCGCCCCAAAAGGGACTCGGGAAAAAATTATTCAACAATTAAAAAAGGAATTTTTTAGCCATTGTCTGGGCTAAAAAAATACTTAAAACCTTACCTTTTTGGTCAAAAATTTCTTATTGTTACCGATCATAATTAAGTGGTTGATGTCTTTAAAAAAGAAAAACAAAACTAGGTTCGTTGGCGACTTAAATTAAAAAAAATTCGATTTCGAAATTCATTATAAAAAAAAAAAAAATACCACCCAGACCCCCTATCCCGAATAGAAATTTTTCCCTAATAAAACCCGGACAAAATTGCCAGAAAAAAAAAATTTATGCGTGAATTCAACGATAACCCCACAATTAGACCCCGGCCCTGGGCCATCAACAAGTAGAGACACAAAAAATCTGTCGTAGCTCACGTAGCCCCTGAGAAAATAAACAACGAGACTTTTCCCTTCAAAAGAAGACCCTATATGTCCTTTAACATAAGGGAAAAAACCCCCTTAAATTTCCCTTTTTCAAAACCAAATTGTTTTTGATCTACCCAAAAAACTCTTATTTTAAAAAAAACCCATTAAATTTTTAACCACCCAAATGAAAACCTTTGGCACGTCTACTAATAGAAATACATTTTTCGAACAAGTAATTAAGTTACAAAAAGAATATGGTAATCCCAAAACAATATATACATTCTATTTTCAAAAGGGAAAAAGACGTATCCTTTACAAAAATTGTGTCACTCTCTTTCCTAAAACCCCTTTAAAAAATTCACCCTTTTAAAATTTTCTTAAAACAAAAAAAAAACTAATTGACATAATAGACATCGAAAAACAAACTAAAAAATTAAAAAACAACACGAAGGTCTCCCCTAATCCCGCGGAAACTTGAAACTTAAACCAAAAAACCCAAATTGTTTTGGGCCCAAAATTAACAAACGATGCCCAAAAATTACATTAATCAATGCCAAATATGTTTGCAAGCAAAATAAAACGAATACCAATTCAAACACCGTTACAACCCCCAAATTTCCTCAGGACCTCTGGAACTTGTTCAGGGACGAAATTTAAATGAAAATAAAAAGTATTAACAATATGCGACGCTTTTTTCCAAATACGCACAGGCATACCCCTTCCCCCGCAGCAAAAAATTTATCAATCTTTAAAAACTTTTTAAATTTCATATCACCCCCGGCTTTCCCAAAAATTTACCCTCAGACCAAGGTAAAAAATTAAAAAATCATTTAATCACAGAATTCGCACAACTATCTAAAATAAATTGGCATTACCCACAGCGCGCCCCAAATAAAACCCCATAGTAGAAAATTCCTTTCCCACCCTTATTGAACATTACGAGTCTTACGTTTAAAAAAACCCATTTAAAGTTTTAAAAGAAAAATTCTGTATGCCTTAATGGGGATCAATAATTCGATTCACTCGACCACAGGTCAAAAACCCTCCTAATTAACGGATTTTAAAAAACCCAATCCCTGGGGTTTGACCTGACAAAACCCCTACGACTCAAACCCCAATAAAAAAACACAAAAAGCACTAAAAGACATTTTTAAATCAATTAAAGAAAAACACAACTAACAAAAAAAAAGATTATCGCTAAACCCAACACTAAAAAAACAAAACCCCCCTTATTTATTCCTAGAACAACCGCTTTTAAGAAATTACAAAAAAAAAAAACCTTTAAAAATTCTTTTTCCAAGTCAAGTTTTATCAGACAAAAACTTTAAAGTCACCACAAAAAAAGGCACCATAAAAAATTTTTTAAAAAAGACCACGCAAATTAACAAAATCATTTTTGTTACAGACTAATTAATGACAAGTCTGGTAATAATGACAAAAAGGGCAGGAGAAAAAAAAAAAAGGAAAATTTGGGGAAAAAAACCCGGGAATTCTTATTTAAATTAAAACCCAAAATTAAATCATCACCCCATATATTCCTTCTTTTTCATCAAAACAAACCCCCTTTTAAAAAATCAGTTAGAAACAATTCCGTCAATATGATTCCTTAAAAGGTGCAATTAAAAGCAGGCCTAAGCTCAGCCTACAATTCCAAAAGTAATTTTTTTTTACACTTAGAATACAAAAATTAAAAATTGTTAAAGAAAAATTTAACACACTTTCCCCTTTAAAACCCCAAAAAACGAGGTTTACTCAATCCTCTGGGCAGTTTAATAAAATTAATTTCGGCAACTTAGACTATACAGATGCAAAAAAATATGACAAGCTATTACCGAACTCCAAATATCTCAAAACTCTGAAATTTTAAAAAGTCAACAAACAAATTTCTTTAAATACCAAATTTAAATTACAGAATGTAAATTCAACGCTTTCTCTTATTATACATAATAAAGGGTAATTGGCAAACGAAAAACCCCAGGGTACAAACCCGGGGAAAAAATAATTAATTTTTAAATTTTTAAAATTTATTATATGGAAAAAAGGGGGAAAAACTTTGACCAACAAATTAAATGGGGGCCCCATCTTAAATCTTCTATCAAATAAAAAAATGCAATAACTTTCCCCAGACCCCAAATTCTTCCTCTGGCATTGTACCCATAAATAATTTAAAACAAATAGTGAAAAAATTTAAAAAAGCTCTTTATAGTATTTCCCAAAATTTATTCTTAGAGGAAAATAAAATTAAATACTATGAAATAATTGACTTTCAGCTATTTTAAGGATGACAAATTAATATTTGTACTAGACGTCCCCTTTAATCCTACCTGACTCCTTCTCCTATTTAATTATTCTCAATACCTAAAAAAAATAACCCACCATCATTGCGAAACTACCTGAAGTCTACCTCTGCGAAAATCCCATTTTTTGCCAAATTTTGAAAACCTGATTGTATCTTCCCCTATTCAAAAAAAATTAGAAAAACCCCAAAAAATTTCAATTTTTGGGTTTAACAATGAAGAAGAAATAATAAGAAATTAAACCGAATATTATATGGTTTTTTTTCCCCTAATGAAACAAACGTTCAAATGACCTGCCTAAGAACAGAGTTTCTTACACTTGGGGGAAACTACCTACTACAGATCCCTACAGGGTTTTCCCCAAAAAAAACTCACACGTCTTTATAACAAAAGAAGCCAAACAACTAAAGGGCCCTTGTCCCCAAATTTCTCCCCAAAACCCACTTCCATCGGAAAAGTCCCAACATTGGCATTGAAACATATTTCCCTCGGCAAATTTTAACCCAAAGTAAAATTTCCAAACAAAAAAACCTTAAACCAATTCCGCAAATCTACAACAATCATCTTAAAAAAATGGTCCCCCCAAAACCAAGTCTTGGTTTTTAAATTAAAATCATAGTGATCTACATTTTGAGAAAAACTTGGCCTTTAAACGACCCAAAAAAAAAGAATCTAAAGAATCTAAAAATGGGGGAATTCGGGGGACGCTCAATTGTTCCCCCCTCGACCTTTTTCCCAAGGATGGAGGAATTACGAAATGTAAAAACAAAGGACACCGATTTTCTAAATTTTACTAATATCTCCCTAATGTGTTGATAAGGGGGGTATAAATACCTAAATAGGATAAATTAGGTTACATTTTTGTCAGTTAGTCTTGGCTTTTTACGTGTTGCGGTGTTAACTTAGTTAAATTTTTCAACCTTTTAAAACCCCATCATTAGTAAAAAAAGTTTTTTAAATTTAAAAAAATAAATTTTTTTAAAAGTATTTTTCCCAAGTGAAAAACTTAATTCACGGATAAAAACCAGTCAAAAATTTCTTTGATATATTGCCGCACGATTTTGCCAAGTATCCATCAATTTGTGGCTAGTTGACGGGATATTTTGACACCCAATATCAATTTTTTCCAACACTTTGTTGGCCGGTTTGTTTTTCCTTTAGTCAATTTAAAACAATTTGTAGGTAAATTTTAAAGGGAAAACACAAATGAAAAAAGGTTGGGTTTAAAGTTTTGGTTTATGATTATCAAAATGACATAAAACACCCAAAAATTTGGGGGAAGTCCTTCAGGACAGCACCAGTTTTTTTAAATTTTTGTTTTTCTTTTTTCAAAATGGGAAAACCCTTTTTTGGAGGGGGGAAAAAAAGTATTTAAATTGTTAAAAAATATTTATATAAATGTAAGTGGTTTTTTTAAATCTTTGCTTTTTAAATATTAATTTTCTTTTTTTTTCCCCAAAAATCTTTTTTGAAAATAATTAATTTCCTAAAAAATATTTTTATAATAATTTATCGTATTTTTCTATTTTCCCAAAAATTCTTGAATTTTTTAATTTCTGAGAAAGAAATTTTCTCCGGACTTTTACTAATTATTGCTTATAGGTTTTTTTTTTAAAATAGTAATATAAAATAAAATATACAAACCAATATATATATATATATATATATATATATATATATATATATATATAATATATTTTTTTTTTTTTTTTTTGAGGATTTAAAACAATAACTTAAAAACATATTTTTTATATTAGATTTTTAAAAGAAAATAATAAAAATCATAAAATTTAAATAAATAGAATTTCCTGAAAACTTTTTTATAAAAAATTTTTGAAAAAACTTTTTTAAATATTAAATCAAATTCTGTTTTACTTACATATAAAAAAATGAAAATTTAATTTTATTTATATTTTGCGTATCGGAATTTTATCTTCTTCAAGTGGTGGTGTTATCGGTCATTTCCCCTGAAAACAATGCAAGCCGTAAGCAATGAAGACCACTTTTTCTGCAACCATACGCTGAACTGCATCCTGTTTTGCAGGAGTCAAAAGGTTTTTGGGGACGTTTTTAGGAGCTGCTGGTTGGGGTCTTTTTTACTGGTTATAAATAATTGTCTTTTCCATTGCTGGACTTGAAAGTAGGCTCTTAGCACCTTACAACAGTTTTTTAAAACAAAAATGATGTTAACTAAATATGAAAATATTAAAAAGAGCATCTTTTATTTATTCATGCATTTAGTGGATGAAAATACTGCTCCCTAATAAAGGTAAAAATAATTTTATTAAAATTTTAATGATGATTATAAATTACTTGCAGCAGCGGGAAATTTTTAGGGTTTTAAAAATCAAAGTGATAAATTACTTTTCCATAAAGGTGTAAGTTGTATACTTGCAATGTATGGTGCAAAAAAAAATTTGGGACATTTACAACCTTTGACAGAGGATGCATCAAAACAACATATAAAAAGAGTCTACTTAATGGAAAATTAATTTTATAATCCCTCCTGGAGAATGGGAACGATTATTTTAAACCAGTAAAAATGACGCAAGCAGAAACACCTGAATTTTTTGTTTCCCTGAAAAAAAAGGGGATGCAGTTAAACAAAGTGGCTGCAAAAAAAGGGGCCTTCATTGCTCACAGCTTGCATTGTTTGCAGTGGAAGTGACTTCGCTAACCCCCCACCACTTGAAGAATTTCTGATCACCGAAATTGAAGTTCTTAATATCTTGAAAACTATAAAAATACGAAAATTATTATAAAACCTTTTTTAAAAGGAAAATTTTAACTAGCTAATTCTTTTAAAAAAAATTAAAAAATTATTTTTTAAAAAATTTACAGCGTTTAAAAAAAAAACTTTTTAAATATCCTAAATATTATTTAAACAATATAAATATTTGTTTTCCCTAAAAAGGTTTCTGATTTTGAATAATATAGAAAAACAAAAGTTTTAAAAAAAAATTCATAAAATCGGAGCTGTTTTGGCCCTTTTCCCAACAAAAATTCTTTATTGAGGCTACTATTAGTTGTCTTTCCTTTGTTTTTCTCTTAAATTAAAAGGGGGTAATTTTGGAAATCTTATAAATTCAAACTATCTGTTTTTAGATTCCCCACAATATGTCGGGTTTTTAAAAATTTTGAGCACCCCATAATCTAATAGAAACAACCCCAAAAAAAACTTTTTTAAAATTTTTTGGAATTACACACCATTGATTTGTCCTATAATAATTTATCAGGTAGGTTATAATTAAGTTATTAATAATTTACATATTTTTAAAAAAAATATTTTCAAATTAAAATCTACAATTATTAAATCCCCCCTAGTTTTTTCGCCCGTGTGGATTACACGTTTTTGTCTGTTTTTTTCTTCCTTACGGGAGGGGAGGACAATACATCATGTTTCCCCGGGGTTCTACCTTCCGTTACATTTTTGCTAATATAAATGCCGTTTGTAAATAAGTTAATACATAATATGTTATTGTAAACAATCTCCAAAACAAATTTTGACAATAAAATAATTTATTTTCATAAAAAATTAACAAATAAGAAAGTGGTTAGTTGTGTTTATTCATTTTAATATTTTTAAATCCCAAAATTCCCCCCTTTTAACTCTTAAATTTTTCCTCATTAATCAAAACCCCAAATTCCCATCTCCCATACATACAACTTTAAAAAAAAATCTTTTTTTCTTTAAAAAAAGTTTTCCCCATTTTAACCCCTTTAAAGGGGATGTAATTTAAAAAAGTTAAAACAAATGTTTTTTTTAAACAAAATTTAAATTACCCCATACCAAATTTCATACTTCTAAGTCCAGAAAACCCAAAAGTTCCATCAAACTTTAACCCGAGCTGTCAAACTACTCCCAAATAGACTTTAAGTACAAGTACCAAGTTAAGGGTTTTTAAAAAGTACTTCAAGTTTTTCCAAGTAAATTAAAGGGTACTTGAAGTACTACCCAAGTATTTTATTGATGTAAAACAAAGTACGTTAAATAAACCAAAGTAACTGAAATAAAAAAAAAGTACTGAAAGAAAAAAAAAATTTTTAAACTTGTCTAGCTTTTTTTTTAATAACTTTAAAAGTTGTAAAAAAATTTACGTTTACCTTACCTGTAAAGTCTTTAAATTCATATATGTATTGAGTTTTTAAGCAAAATTTTTTTTTTAAAAAATTTCGGGTTTGAAGGCCCAATAAAATTTTTTTAATTTGTTTGAATGCTTTTTTATTTTATTTTTTTAAATTTTTTGACCCCCCAAAACTAGTGATTAACCCAATATTTTCTGTTTTTTACCCTTTTAGTAAATCATCATTTTCTTCTTTCTCTAACAACACGTATGTTAAACTAATGCACCTCCCCTAAAGTCAAAACCCCCAAAAGAATTATAAGTATTAATTAAAACAAGTTGGTATTAAAAAAATTAAGCTGGCAGAGGAGTTTAAAAGAGAAAAAAAAGGCGAGACAATGTGGGGAAATAAAAATTTAAATACAGGTATCTTTAAGGAAATTGTTAGAAAAAATTTAAAAACTTTTTTAAAAAATTTTTTTTAAAGTACCGATAATATTAAAAGTATTTAAAAATAATTGTAATCTTCCCTTTCCCTTTTTGTCGTTAACAATTAAAATTGGGGAGCCCCTTATGTATCAGAGTCAGAAAAGGTCGGGCGATCTCCTTGTTTTAACCTGTTTCCCTATTCACGTGAATAAATTGGCGTACTTGTTTAATTTTCCCTTTTTACTTTAAGTACTTCTTATTTACTTGAAGTATTTTTTTTCCCCTCAAGTACATCGTAATACTTCAAGTAATTTACTTGGTCAAAATCAAGTAAAACTGCAAGTTTTTTGGTAAAAAATTAATGGGGGTACAAGTACAAGAAAACCTATTTCCCAAATTAAAATCTACTTTAAGTACAAGTTTTGTAGCTCTGCTTTCCGGCCCCCTTCTACCCCTTTGAGGAAAAAAAAATTTACAGAAAATTTATACATACATAGAGAATACATGTGTCCCGCTATACCTATCTTGACTCCTTTTCTAAAAAATGGTGTTTAAAAAAGTCAAAAAATAAAAGCCATTTTTTTTCATTTTTTCAATACCCAAAAAAGGATACAAAAAGGTTATGCGATTTTTAAAATTTTTTTAATGGACCTTATTTTCCCCAAATTCCTTTTCCGGGTTATACAGGAGTTGTATTTTTTTTCGCCATTAGAAATCAAGTCCATTAAAAACGCAACATTTTTCCCTTTTATCTTTATTTGTTTTTTTAAAAAAAAAAAAAAATGGCTGGTATTATGACATTTTCGAACGCCATTTTCTCAAAAAAGTCAAGATAGGTATAGCGTGTCTTGGACATGTTTTCTTAAATTTCCCGTAGACTCATTTTTTTTTGAACAGGGTGTTTTTTTTTAAAATAGCGAAGGGAGGATCGGTCAAACCAAAAAGTACCACATAAGTTTTTAAAAAAAATTTGAAATCTGTATCCTTCCAGCCCTTTTTTAGTGAAGTTTTAAAATAGTATAAAACTTCCGAAGCAAATAAAGAGCATGCTAGTAATTTCGTGGGGACCCAGTATAGAAAATTCAAGTACTTTTTTGGAAAAAGGTAAAATTTAGTCAGTTTTGTTAAAAAAAAGCTTAGATCATATTTTCTTTGTACATTTTTTTATTAGTTATAAAAAAATATAATGTCTTTCATTTCTCAACATAGCCACGCTTAATTTTACATTTTTTAACTTCAGATAAAATTCCAGGGTTAAAATTTTTCGTACATTTACAAAAAATTATTACAAGTTTAAGTTTCTAATGAGTAACAGTAATTTTTGATCTTTTTTCTTCGGTTTAATTCAAAAAATAGTTTAAAAAAAAATCTTTAATTAACATATTATGGCTGGATTAACCACAACAGTAAAAAATTACATATTATTTTTTCTTTAACAATAGGCATGGGTTTGGGTAAAAAGGGTATAGCCAAATGTGGCTATTTAAAAAAGATAAAATTTTTTAAATTTAAATATTTTTAAAATCTAAAAAAAATAATTTTTTTCCCAAAATGTGAGTTATTAAATAAAATTGTACTGAATTTATCTTTCTTTAAATAAAAAAAACCTTTAAAAATAAATAAGTCAAAATACTAAGGCAAATAAAAATGTTTAGTTTCTATATAAACGGAACAAAAATAAATAAAAAATTTTTATCATTTTTAAGTGTTAATGAGATATCGATAATTAAAATTAAATAACATTATTAAAGGGGTTTTTAACTTCAATAAAAAATTTTTGTTTATTTTTAAAAAAAATAAAAACTTGCCATTCGCATCTTTCAAAAATTACTTCTAATCTGGGGATAAGTTGAATGAAATCCTAAAACCCTCGCGATGGGGATTCTTTAAAACCCAATCTACAAGTCTACAATTTTTTAGTTTTTTTTTTTAATTGTCTATATTAGCATGGTATGGTGTTAAAATAAGTCTTTACTATTGTGAAATTTATGGTTAATTTATTAGGAATAATGGATAATCTTAATGATCAGCAAATATTTGGGAAAAATTTAAGTTTTTAAGGATGTGAAAACAAGGCATAAAAGGGACAACCGATATGAAAGTGTGGATTTTTTGAGGTTTTAAACAAACGAAAATTGATTTATATCTTTTGACTTTTAAATAGTTTATGTAAATATATAATACATTTAATAAAACCTTTCATCGGACCCGGGGGAGAAACTAATTAAATAATTGGTAAAGGGGTAAGTATTAATAAATAAATAATTTAGCGAAACAGTTATATTAAGCCAAAAGAAAAACTAAATTGTTTAAATTTTTTAAAAAAACTTAGCAATTTTCCTTAATTAATTTTAGTTCCCGTAAAATCAACTTTAGATTTTTAGCTATTTTTTAAAGTTTCAGTTTCTTTTTTTTTTCTGGAAGGTACCAAATGGATAATGAAAAAAAAAATATTTTTAGCTGTGTCTTAATTTCAGTTAGACGAGGGTTTAAAATATTACAGCCTTAAATGATCCACAACTGCCCAATATGCCTTCTATAAATGCTTTTGTGAAAAAAAAATAAATTCAAATATTTTATAAGAATATTTATTTTTATTTTATAATAAAAAGATACAAAGTAGATATGAAAGAAAAAACGGAACGGGTTTCTGATGAAGATGACTAAAAAGGGCCCTTTTTTAAATTTAGAACAAAGAAATAAGCCTTTTGTTTTCTTGAAAAACAAATTAAAAATATTTTGATGTTACCGCCATGTCGTGGAAGCGTGGTACAAAAAAAGGGCCCAACTATTGGTTTTTTTGCAGTAAGATGGATTTTAATGCCCTTTTTGGGATTCGAATTTTGTATAAAGGGGGTTTTTAAGGTCGCTAAGCCGAAAATGACATTAGCAAGGGCCTGCTGAGTACCTGATGCGGGCCGAGGACTTTAAACGTCGTCTTCTGGATTTTACAACAATTCCTCCTAATATTGGCCCCAAATTTTTTTTAGGTTTTGAGGTCGCTGCATAAATGATATTGGCAAGGGTCTGCGGGAAAACTTTTGGGGGCTCGCTAAGGATGGTGTAAACGTTAAATTGACCCTTTGCACGATTCCCATACACATAGATGCGAACGATGTCAAAAACAGGCCCCAGCTGCGTTGGGGGAAAAATATTTATAAATTCAGTGTCCCCTCTGTTTCAGGTTTTGTTATTATTCTTTTATATTTTTATATATTAATTTTTTAATTAAAAAAAAGTGATAGAAAATGAGGACATTAAAAAAATAAAGCTTTATGATACTCTTTAGGTTTTATCCAATAAAAAATCTAAACAAGGTAAAAAGAACATAACTACACTCGTATACCCCAAAAAAAAATCCCCAAAAATTGAATCTTAAGCCGTGGTTCTTTAACAACCTGGCTCCAAAACAATATAAACTCACAAAATTATACCATATCCGGGAAAAAAATTTAAAAATTTATATTATATTAAAAAACGCCTAAACAATATTTTTTTTTGGGTGGGAGTAAAATATTTTGCCTTTTTCCTCTCCTTTTTTTTAAAATCGCCTCCTGTTTTTTATAAAATATTTTTTTTAAAAAAATGGGTTTTTAACAAAGGAATGTAGATTCAGCAAATCAATTGTTTAAAGTTGGGGGCATTACTAAAACAAATGGGCTTAACTAAAATAGATACATTCCATCGACAGCTATAAAACTTCCATAAAGTTTTTTTTTCCAGACAAAAAAAATTTTTCCTCTTTTAATCTATAAAAAATATGTTTGTTATTAAGAAATAAAGTCTTTTTTTTACACTTTTTTTCAATATAACCTTTTTAATCGTCGGTTTTAATTTAGGATAGGTGTTTGGTATGAATTCTGGTGTAAACTGGGTTTTTCCCTTTAAATTGGTTTAAATTTTCGAAGTAGTAAAGTTAGATGCATTTTTTTAAAAAACTTAAAGTTATTTGTTTATAAACATAGCCATAAAGCCATTTTGAATTTCAGGGAAAACAATTAAAAAACTTTTTGGGATATAAATCCAAAAACGGAACTTATTTTCACTTAGTTTCCCTTTCTAGTTCTAAACTTACCTAATCTGTCCTACTTTGAACTTGATAACAAACAGACCCAAAATTCCATGTATCCTAAAAAGGTCCTAATTAAAAAAACCCCTTTTTTCTTCATTCCATTTTAAAATACATGCGGGAAGCCCCAATCTTTACCTTGTTTCCCGTGTCATCCCTTAAAATATCTAAATTGTAAAACTTTCTATTGGCAGAAAACCTTTTTTTATTTTTTAAATTTCGAATTAATAAAGATGCGTTAGTACTTAGACTTTAAGCATTTGTTAACTTCCCAGAGATGGACCCTGTATATAATTCATAAAAACCCAAATTTTTCAAAAAAATAGTTATACTTTTTATAAAAAATCTGTCCCCGATAAATAATTTATACTCCTAAAAATAAATTAAGATCTTTTTTAATTTTTTCCCGATATTTTTAATTCCGTTTTCAAACTCTGTTTTCCCTAAGAACTCTGGATCTAAGTCATAATTCTTTGGAGTCCATTAAAAAGGGACTTTTGGAGCTCTGCCTACCCTTTTAAAGTTGGATATGAGTTAAACAGGTTGGAAAATATTGCCCCGAAGCGCACTTACAAAAATTAAATCTTTTAAAATTATTCATAAATATTTTATTTTGTTTTTTTGTTATTTTGGGATATTTGCCGGCAAATAGAAAAACTTTTATATTTTTGTTGATATTGATAACATGATATAAATGTTAAAAAAAGCAATTTTAAAATTTTACATACACGTACTTGATTCTATACCCTCGGACTTTCTATTGGGAAAAAAATAAAACATCATTGTGGCCCGTTTTTTTTAAAAGGATTTTTTAAAAAAAGGTTTTGGGAAAGGTTTTAAAAAATTTAATAGACGTCAAGTGTCAGAAAGCTGGTTTTTTTATTATCGTGTAAAAGCCCAAAAAACCAAAAAATTTTTTAAAATTCCCCGAAATTTTTTCGGGTTTTTTTTTTTAGTTTTTTTGGTTTTGGGGGTTGGGGAAGTCACCCTTTCCCCTTTTTTGGAAAAAAATGTGGTTTTTTCCCTCTTTGGGTTTTCCGGGGTCCGGAAAAAAAAATTTTTTCCTGTTTTTTGAAAAACCACCAATGTAACTTTTTAAACAAAGAAAACTTTAAATTTTTGAAACCAAAATTGCCGGGGGCAAAAATTTTTTTTTTAAAAAATTTTTTTTTAAGAAAAAATTTTTTCTTTCCCTTTTTGAAAAAAAGAACCTTTGTTTTAGCCAAAAGTTTAAAGGGTTTTTTTACAAAAAAATTTTTTGCCTTTTCTTGTTTTTTTTTTTTGTTTTTTTTTAAAAATTTGTTTTTTTTTTTAAAGTTGGAAAAGGAAAAATTTGAAATTTTTTAAAATTTTGGCCCTTTGGGGGGTTTCCTTTTTTAGGTTAAATTTTAAAATTTCAAATTAAAATTAAAAGTTTTGTTTTTTTTATTGAAAATTAAAAAAATTTGAAAAAAAAAAGTGGCAAATTCACTCTTATTTTAAAAAAAAAACCTCTTTAAATGGTTGGGACTCCGCGTTTTTTTAAAAATTTTAGGTCAATTAAAGTTAAAAAAAACCTTTTTTAAAGTTGTGGGCATTTTTCATTCCTCTTTTTTAAAATGGGTTAAAAAATAAATTTTAAAAAATTGATAAAAATTTTTTTAAAATTTTAAAAAATCATATATCTTCTTTTTAAAAAACTACATCTGGTTGGCCCCATTTAAAAAATTTCCCAAAAAGTTGACAAAAAAACCAAAAAAATTTAAAAATTTAAAATTTTTAAAAATTTAAATTTTTTTTGATTAATTTTGTCAAATTGATGGGGAAATTTTTTTTTCTATTTTTTCTAAAAACCCAAAAAAAATAAAATTTTATATTTGACTTTTAATTTTCTTAAATTTTTCAACACAACAACCGGTGTTACCAGATCTTGGCTTGTTTTTTAAAGTTTTTTTCCCCATAATTATAATTTTAAAATCCTTAATTTAAAATTTTTGTTTTAAAGGGGTTTTTGTAATATATTTATGTTTAAATTTTAAAATATACAAAAAAAAAATTTTATAAAATTACGGGGGCAGAATCAGTATTGGAAATGTTTTTATAAACAATTTCATTTCAACTTCAAAAATCAGAGAAGGGGACTAGTTCTTGTTTTAAAGGTTTGGCTGAAAAAGGGGGGTTAAAATTTTGTCACTTTTAAAAGGAAACACTGGAAATGCCTTTTACCGGCCCGTTTTTTGAACCCTTTAAAAGCTTGACTAGAAACTCACTCCCCGTTGGTTAAAAAAATTATAGGTATACCCTTTTTTAAAAGCAAGAAAATCTATTATTTTGATGCAAAAATTCCCGGATTAAAATTTTACATCCCCGGAATTTGGGTTTTATGAGGATTTCAAAAAGGCATCGGGGGGAATCGACCTTTCCAAATCCCTAAAAATCTGGTTTTTTTTTTTTTCTAGTTGGGATTTGGGATGGGTTTGAAATAATTAACTTAAGAAAAAGGGGTTTTTATCTAGGTTTTTTTTGTCTAAGGGGAATTAATAGTTTAAATTAATCGGGAAAATGTTTGAGTTAAAAAAGGGATTTAATAACAATTATCAACAATGATAGACTACTTTTATTTACATTTTTGAAACAGAACAACCTTTTGAACAAAGGTTTTTTTTTTTTTTTTTTTTTTTTTTTTTTTTATACTTTTTTTAAAAATTTTTTAAATATTTTTATATATATATATATATATATATATATATATATATATATATATATATATATATATATTTTTATACATAAATGTGAAAACTTTTTAAAATAATTTAATCGAAAATAATAAAAAATTTAATTGGCCAGCGAATTATAGTATAGTGTTCAAAAAAAGGGAAAAAAGGGCACTAAAATAATTTCTTGACTGCCCTTAAAAAAGGGCGTTAATTTTGATTGGGGGCATCCGGCCCTTTGGTTTAAAACACCCCTCCCGCAAACTTGTTTTTTACTCCCGGGAATTCAAATTTTCTATTTGACCATTCAATCAGGGGTTAGGGATGTAAATTTTTAATTTTTGCAAATATAATTATATTTTTTTTAATTTTTTCAGATTAGCTAGCACAAGAGAACTTATTCTTCACCACAACAAATTAAAACCCCTCTCCCCTTTTTTCTCCCCCCTTTTAACCTCCAATTTTGTTTTTCTCATAATGAATTTGAAACTATTTTCCCAAAAATTGGCCCTCAATGAATTCTTTGTTAAGCCCAGATTTAAGTTTTTAAAAAATTAGGAGTAATTTTGGGGCATAACAGCTTTATGAATTTGTTAACTTGCAAAGGTTAGTATCCATTTTTTTTTAAAAAAAAAATTTTAACAACTGTAAAACTTTTTTTAAAGGGTAAACTTTAGTTATAATGGCATGACCCGACCCCCCTTGGGGTGCTATAAGTGAATTGACATCTCCCAATTTTATATATAGGTAAGTGTTACGAAAGTATATTTTATTAAAAAACGTGGTATATATTGATGCCCAAAAGGAGTCGTCTTTAATTTTTATGATCAATAATTTGTAAAAACCAGCCAGAACTAATGGTTCATATAGTACAAGGAAATTTTTCAACAATATTGTATGCATATTATTTATTTCAATATTAAATAGTTTATTAAAATCTCTTCAAAAAGATCTTTAAAAGCAGTTCCCAAACTTTTTTTTCTTATACTATTTTAAATTTTACTGGTTTCTATGAACCCCCATTTCTACTATATTCCCAAAACTCGTCAAAAAAAATGAAGATTAAATCTAACGAACGGGAAAATTTTGCCCCTTTTTTGGGGTGGGGTTTTAATCCCCAAAAATTTGGGGCAGTTAAAAAAATAAAAAAAATTTATTTTCTTGTGTTCTATTTTTTTAAAAAATATTAAATTTTAAACAATAGAATTAAAAATTTAAAAAAAATAACGTCCGTAACTTCCCCTAATTCAAATCAACATAAAAATTAATTTTATTGGAAGGATGTACCTGATGGATTGACAGAAAATTATCAATAATTGACTTGGGTTTTGGGAAAAAAAAATCCCCGTTTTTTGATGTTCAATCAATTCTTCTTTGCTTTTGGGTTTGTTACGACAGCATAACTTTTTTTAACAAGGTATGACAAGGAAAAAAGCTATCCAAATTTTCTTTCAATTTTAAACCCCATAAAATTTTCGGGTATTTCTGTCTACAGTGAAAATGTTTAATTTCTTTTTTAAATTTCACCTTCAGCTCCTCATTGGTGCCCCAACTCCCAGTTCCTTCTCTTGTAATACCACATTTCAACTTTCGTTTCAAAAGGAAAAAATTTTTTTTCAAAATTTTTAAATTTGGGTTTAAAAAAGTAAGTCTGGTATCCTCATTAAAAACTCGTCTGTGAAAGTTGGGGAAAATGGAAGAATTCCTTTGATTAATATTTTGCTTTATAAATTTTAATTTTGCAAGAAAAGCCAAAATAAGACCCTTTATTTTTTTTAAATTTAGGCCCTATTCTAAAACTTTAAAGTCAATTAAATTTTTTGAAAATCTGTCAAATAATGCTTTCAATTTAATTGGGTTTTCTTTTAAATCTGGATTTTTTTTTTCTTTCAAGGAAATTTTTAAAAAAAATTTAAAAAAATGGTAAATATGCAAATTTTTTTGTAATAACCAGCGTACTTCAGTATGTAGGAGCAATCATTAGGGGGCTTCCCCCAATTTTGTCGCATAATTGTGCCAAAAAAAAAGGGTTTAATTAAAAGGGTTTTTTTTTTAACCTTTAATCACAAATTAATTATTTATAATATATATATATATATATATATATATATATATATATATATATATATATATATAATATTATATATATTTTATATATATATATTATATATAATATATATATATTATATATATATATTACATATAAAATTTAAAAATAATTAACATAATTAATTTTTAATATTTTTAAAATTTTTTTATTCAAAATTTTTTATTTCTTCTTTTTCAAAAAAACCTTTTTAATTCCCTTTTTAAAAAAACCTTTTATTTTTTAAACCCCATTTAAAAAAAATACCCTTTCCCCCTTTTTTTAAAGTTTTTCTCTTTTTAAACAAAGTTTGGCCCCAAATTTTTTAATAATTTGGTAAGTATTGGGGGAAAGGGCTTTTTAAATAAAAAACTAAAAAGGGAAAAACAAAACCCCAACTTTTAAACTATAAATTTTTTTTTCTGGTTAGTTCGTTTACCCAAAAAAAAATTTTTAAATTTTAAAAGCGCCCCCCCGGTGGCAGATTAAAGGGGGTTAATTTAAAACCTTTTAAATTTTTCCCCCAATTTTAATTTTTTGGTTTAAATTAATTTGGGGTTTAAGAAAATTTTCCATGGAAACAACCCCAAAAATTTTTTTATAAAATAATATTTTTTTAAACCCCCAAAACGTCTTAACCAAAGCTTTTTAAGTAAAATCCCTAAAAATTAAAAATAAACAAAAAATTTAATTTTAAAAAATTTTTTTTTTCCTTATAATTTTCCCAATTTTTTCATAAAAAAATACACTTAAAAATATTTTAAAAAATTTAAAAATTTTGTTAATTAAAATTATATTTTAATTTAATTGAATATTTTTGGGCCTTATTGCAATTCCCGAAATTTAAAAACCCCTTTAAAAAAATAATTTAAACAAAAAAAACCCTTAAACAAAAATTTTAATTCTTCCTTTTTGATTAAATCTTACAAATTTTAAAATTAAAAAAATTTTTAAAAAGTTCCCGCTTTAAAAAAATTTTAAATTTTGGGAAATTTTTTAAAAAAACATTAAAAAATCCTGCCAAAACTTAAAAAAGGTTGTTATTTCCAACTTTTTCTTTAGGGTTGGAAAGTTTTCCTAAATTTTTTGGGATTTTTTTTTTTTAATTTTAATTTTTTTTATATTTTAACCCAAAAGAAAAAAAATTTTTCCACTGTTCAAAAAGGGTTTTATTTAATTGCCCCCTTCCCACCTGGCCCCGTTTATTACCCTTTTTTTTTTAAGGTAAAAACTTTTCCCCCCTCCTTAAAAAAAATATATAAAAAAATAAATATAAAAATTTATAAATAAAATTAAATTTATTATTTTTTTATAAAAATATAAATAATATAAATAAATATATATAAAATTTAATAATATTAAATTATTTTTAAAAATTTTATATAATTTTTTTTTTATTTTAATTTCTCCCAAAAAAAAACACCCTTTTTAATAAAAAAACCCCGGAATTTTGTTTTGGGAAACTTTTAAAAAGGTTTTTAAAAATAACGTTATTACCCCCAAATTTGGAAAATTTAAGGGTTTTTTTGTATCAAATTTAAATGGAAACCAATTAAAATTTTTTTTTAAGAGGGGTTTTAAATTAATTTTTTTTGAAAAATTTTTTCGCAGGTTAGTCAAATTTTTTTAGGTTCAATTATCAACCCTTTTACAGGTTGGGTTTTTTTAAAATTTTTTTGGAAAGGCAAAATTTTTGGGGTTTGGCATAATTTTTTAAATTTTTTTCGGGATGAAAATTGTTTTTCCGGGGGGTTTTTTAAAAAAATTCTTGCGGAAATTTGAGGTGGTTTGCCCACCCCGGGTTAAAATTTTAAACCGTTCAAAAAACTTTGTAAAAAACCGTTTGACTGGGGCCCCAGTTTTTTTACAAAGAAGTTTAAAAAAGTTTTAAAAAACATCTTTAAAAATTTAAAAATAAAAATGTATTGCCTCCAGGGTTTTAGGAACTAACCCTTAAAACTTTTTGCATCTAAAAATCAATTTTAAGGTATTAAAAAATTTTTTTAAATTTTTTATTATTTTTTTTATTATTTATTATAAAATATTTTAAAAATAAAATTATATTAATTAAAAAAATTTAATAAAAATATTTATTTTTATTTATATATTTTTAAGGGAAGTTGGTTTTCCCCTTTTCTTTGGTTTAAAAAGGTAATTGGGGGTTTTTTAAAAATTTAGTATTTTTTGGGTTTAAAAGGCGGAAAAAAAAAAAATTTTTTAAATTTAAAAAAAAATTTTTAAAATTTAATTTAAAATTCAGGACCTTAAAAATGTCTTTTTTAAGGGTTTTAAGTGGGGGCATTAAAAAACCTAAAAAATTTTCAAAGTTTTACCCAAAAAAAAAAAAAAAAGACACAAATTTTAAACTTAAAAAGGATCAGCCTTATGGTTTTTCTTTTTAAGGCCCGTGCATAAAATGAAAATTTTTTAAAAAATTTTGGACTATTTTTTTCAAAATCTTTGAGCGAAGGAAAAATTTTGGATGACAAAAACAACTGAAACTTCAAAGTAAAATTTCTTTTTAATTTTTTTTAAAAAAGGGTTTTATTTTTAAAATATAAATAATAAAATATATATATATATATATATATATATATATATATATAATATATATATATATATATATATATATTTAAAATTTTAAAAAAATATTTTTATAAAAGTTTTTAAAATTTTTAATTTTGTTTAAAAAATTTTTTTAAATTTTCATTTTGTTAACCCAGGCAATTTTTTTAAATATTATTAAATAAATTTAAAAAGACCATGAAACCTTTTTAAATTTTTAATTTTGTTTAAAAATAAATTTTTAAAATTAAAACCAAAATTTTTTTAACTTTTTTATTCGGTTCAAAAATACTTTTCTTTAAAATTAAAATGGGAATAAAAATTTCATTATTGCAATAAAAAAAAAAAAATGGGGAAAAAATTATTTGTTATTAAAAGCAAAAAACCCCCAGACCCTATAAGGTTTTATAAACGGCAAAACCCTTTTTTTTAATTAATTAAAAATTTTTGATTAATTATATTTTAATACATTTCTGAAAAATCGAACAAAAAACTTTTTAAATATTTTAACATCAAAACTCGCTTTTTGGGTTATTTTTTACATTTAAAATTATTTTTGTAAATCCCCAAAGTCGGGAGTGGGTGATAAATGATTTTATAATAAAGTCAAAATTTAATTTTTTCCGACTTCTGCTCTTTTATATAAGTTCAAATAATGGTTAAGTATTCCTTTTTTTTTAAATACTTCATGAAAAACATAAACTTAATTTTTTTATAAAAAAAAATTATTTTACAAATGCAGGTCCCCCCCGAAACAGTACATTGATTCATCAATTTTTTTCCAAAATGGAAAACAAATGTAACGTTTGTTTTTTTTTTTATATTGGTAAAGAATTAATCAAGTTTTCAACCGCACAATCTTTTTGGTCCTTTGTACGTATGAACAAACGTTGGCTTGGGTTTTGAAAGTCTCACCCTTCTCTGAATATTATACATTCAATTTTTTACACCTTTTTTAAAAACACTATTAAAAAATTAAAAAAGTTTTTAATAAAGGAAATTAATTAAACAAACAGGCTTTGATCCATATTAAATAACTGAAAACAAAAAAAAAATAATGAAAAAAGGGGCAAAAAAACTTGCTAAAATATTTTTGTTATCTTTGGATTCATAAAAATTACTTTAAAAAATTTTACCAAAAAAACAAATTAGAATCTTAAAAGCTTAAAAATTTCTTTTTTTAAAATCTCAATCAACCATTTTTTAAGCTGTCAAAAATACCAAAAATTTTAAATTTTTTGCTTTTTTAATTTTTTTAGTTTATTTTTCTCCCACTTTATTGGTAAAGTCAAAATAGATAAAATTTTTGGAACCCCTTTTAAACCCCCTTTTTTTTCCTTTAACTGATCCCCTCTAGTTAAAAACCCTGCTATAAAAATGTTTTTTTATTAAACATTAAGTGTTTAATAGATTTGTCATCTTATATTTGTCCTTTTTTTAAATTTTGTCCTAGGCAATATAAATAATTTTCAAACGGTTTTCTTTTTAAGTATGTGTAAGAGATTTAAGGATGTTCAACAATATTTAATTTATGTTTTTTAATTTCCTTGGGTTTTAGCACTCCTTTTTTTTGGGGTCTTTAAATAAGAATAACTATTTTTTATAGTTTTTAATAGACTGACTTTTCTAGGTTAAAGATAAAAAAAAATCAAACAATATTTTAAAATTTTTATTGTATAAAACACTAGAAAAACTTGATCTTAAGTCCCTTTTTTAAAATTTTTAAAATTTAATCTGAACATTGTTTCAAACAAAAAACCTATTGTTTAAACACACATTTTTATTCAAAAAAATAAAATTTAATATATTTTAAATGAAAAACCAAATGTTATTCTAAAATTTAAAAAACGTTTTAATGGTACAAATTTAATTTTTATTTTTTTTTAAAGTAAAATTTAATAAAAAATTTAAAAT
>JAHBCN010001612.1:0-112235 GCA_019359885.1 Listronotus oregonensis | reverse complement strand
CAATTTATTTTTATGTTTTTGTTTCGTGTAGGATGAAAATCGACCTTCTAAAAAAAAGGTTACTTGGGTAGTTAATTTGTGGGGGATAGCCACTGTGACTCCCGAAAAAATAAGTGATCTTAGGATTTTTTTTAACCGGGAAAATAAAGTCATTTGGAAATTTGATTTTATTATTAAGTGTACATTGAAGATTATTGTCCCAAATTTGTATGTCAAATATTTAATTTTTACAAAGGTATACACAATCTTGTCGAGCCCCCAAAAAAATTACCCTCTCCATGGTCCCATCGATTTTTCGAAAACGGTTCATATTAAAATAAGGAATGAATTTGCATTATAATCTGTATAAATGTAGTTATCGTTGTGCGTAGCCGATTTTTTTTTTATTTTGTTTTTAAAAAAAAATTGGAACCACTCGTACAACGATACCGCATTCATACAGATTATAATGCAATTCGATTTTTAATTTTATACCCGTTTTCGAGAAATCGATGCGACCATAGGGGGGTTACTTTTTGGGGGTCGACAAGATTGTTGATAACTTTGTAGCATTTAAATTTTTATTAATAAAAATTGAGGACAATTTTCTTTAATGTACACTTAATAAAACAAAACAAAAAATTCCCAAATTCCTTTATTTTTCCAACCAAAAAAATTGCCGAAAATCACATATTTTTCCGGGCGTCACAGTGGCTATCCCCCTTCGATAGCTGTTAGTATTCCTTTTCAAATATGTCAGTTTTTTATATTATTTTGATACCAAAAATATTTCATTAGATTAACAGTTTTAAAAGAAAAAGATTATTTGGGAGATAAAACTGTTTTTTTTTTAATTGCGGAAAATGGAAAAAATGTCTGTTGTAATTATTTTTGCAAATAAATACCATAAAACTTAAGGCTTGAAATCAAAGGTCTATTGACTAAATAAATAACAAGTAAACATAACAGAAATTTTTAAGGAATAAAAAAACATTTTTGTTATTATATAAAAAAAAATTATAAAAAAAAATCAAAAGTGATTGCCATATAAAAATTAAAGGTTTTGGTTAATAACTGAAACACAAAAGACAACCGGGAAAAACAATGGGTGGCAAAATGTTTGCGCCAAAAGTGTCCTAATAATGTTATAGTATAAAACATCACAAAATTAAAACAAATAAATCACAAGCAACAATTAGAGTCAACGATTTTTACTTTTTTGTTAATATCTTCAAAACTAATTTTTTGAGAGAAAATTTTAACTGTACAGAATAATTGAACTGTATGTATTAAATCCTCTAAAATGTTCCATTTAAACATTTTTTTATTATTTAAAGCAAACGATATAGCAACACATTTAGGTTAAATTTGGGACACACTTTATAAGCCATGCGCTGACCTAATCAATTTGCCTATTACTACAAGTAGTGCGAAGTGCAGAGGCATGCATAATAAAAACAAAGTTATTTATTATTTAATGTAAAAATTTAAACTATTTATGTGCATATAAAATTCTTAAAAAAATAGTTTTTATACACAAAGCCCAATTTTTTTAAATGACTGCCAACCCAAAATGTTTTATTAGCAAAACATAAATGTTTATAATTGTTTTGGGTTTATTAATTATACCTTATTTTAATTTTCATTATTTTAATTTAATTTTTTATTGAGTTATTATTAATTTTCCTAAATCTCATTAATTTAGATATTTTTTTACATAAAATCTTATAGAGGGACCTCAGCAAAGAGAGGTCATAATTTGATGTTTTCTAGATTATTTAAAACCTTTGAACTATAGAAAAATATCTTCTTTTAAGTTACTATATTTATAGAAACTGCTTTGTAAACATGCCAACAAAAAAACTGTAAAATATGTCTTTAACATAGTCGCCCTTGGACTTTTGCCCAATAATCATCCTGCTCTACTTCATTTTAGATCTAAAATAATTGATCTTTGCGGCATTTGAGCCGATCACATTGATGTTTTGCAGTTGTACAGTGCAGGCAGTACAAAAAAAATCAGAACGCCTAAGTCTACCATAAATAGTTCGCATTCGAGCTCCTCCGATGTTTTGAAACCACCTATTTAACTACCAATCTGGCGCAGGACAAACAATCCCTTGATGCTTTGTATTGTAGTTTTGTGCACTATTTCAGTAATTTTACAAAAAAACACACAGTGTCCAACTTCTTGGCATTATGAGGCTATATTTTGGATTTGCCAAAAATTAAATGGTAAACCCATAATGCTGAAAACAATTATGCTTGTTTTCATCAAGATTAGAATTTATACAAAACTGTATTAAAGGACAATTACTCCCCACGTTCTTTAAAAAATATTACTTTACATATTTAAAACTTATTTCCTGAAATGGTAACAATATTTTTTTTATTATTAAATACCTCATATATACAAAATACTCAAAAATATCATCAGTTATTCCCTTAACGAAAACCGCACGTCTATAGAATTAATAAAATATGTATATATCCCTTAGTTACCTTTAAAATTCAGCAGGCACAACTGAGCCAAGTTTAAAATAAATTTATTCATTAATAACAAAGCTTAAAAGCTTACAAAAATATAAAATTTATTAGTAGAAAGATCTTGTATTTCTAATACCATTAAGACGGCGACTATAAAAATACATTTTGCTCTATATTTATTTTTTAAAATTTAAAATTATCTTTGTTATTGTTTAGTCATAATAATTAGTGCACATTAAAAGTGCGTATTAAATTTTTTATGGTCTCTCCATATCGATCATAATTATAGAAAACAGTTTATTTATTTAATCGTCATAGTCATGGACTATTGGATCTCCTAGTGTGATTTTGTGTGTATTTGAATGCAGAAAAATCGGTTGATGGTGGCCAATGGGCAGAGTAGTAAACGTATTTTATGGAAACCACCAAAAGCGATACTCCTAATAGTACATCTGGACTTAAGGAAAAAAAAACCTTTTTTTCTTCGATTTTTTTGTATTCAAATAAACACAAAAAAAAAATAAAATCAGAGATCCAATAGTTTATAACTATAAACAATTTAATAAATAAAAAGTGGTACCCGCAGCACTGTTTATTTAACGTTTAAATTTTTTTATCTATAAATTATCGTTACCCGTCCGTTATGTTTATTTGTTAACAACTTGATACTAGTAAAGGACAGATTATTTATTAAAAGAAGCCTAAATAAAATTTTCAACCTAAAATTAATCATGGTGTGCCGACTAAGACTCTCCTTTTTAAAAACACTATTATTGTTAACGTAATAAAATGTTCACATTAATGACGTTACGACAAAATGGTGAAGTTGACGCGAATAAGACAATCATCTGTTTTAAATTAATAATCGGACTTTGGAAAAAGAATATTACTTTAAAATAGCTGCCCAATAAAAAAAATGGCGTTTTTTGAGTTTTGTATTTAATTAACTTTTGCGGTATATTTTTAATGTTAAGGAAACGTTATCATTTAATTGAACAAACTATAAAATAAAATGTTCCCTTTTCAAACCAGGTTTTGACAAAACAATAATTATTTGTTTTATTTCTAATATAATAATAATAACTATTTCCTGTTATAAGTTAGCAAGAAAAAAAACTATAATTATAAGAGATAGAGTCTATTTTATTAAATATTTTTTTTTATGTTTTCCAATGTAACGTAAGTATTCTTTAACATACTTTTGTTTTTAATTAGTAAGAAATAAGTCTAAGTGATCAAGCGATATTGAAATTTTAAGTTTAAGAAAATAATATTTGGGATGATTTTTTAAATTTAAAATTTGTAAACATTTAACGTATATGTAAAGAAAATAAAACAAGTGCTGGGTAAAAATTACATTAAAGTCAAGGTAGGAATATTTTATTTCTTGGTGACCAATATAAGGTGGGTCACAAACGTGCCAATCGAAAACGAGTACTTTTAAAATATTTCTAAACAGTTATTAAAGAAAGAATATAAATAAGTAACCGTACCGACAGTCAAGAGCTCAAAAGTATGGGGTAAACAATTAACAGTTGGTATTTTGGGGATTTTTAAAACTTTTTTTATAAAAAGGAAGACATTGTTAAATGAAAACATTTTAACTGGCTATGGTTTTTAAATAAAAAAAGCAAAATTTAGAATTTAACAATAAAATTTGGTCAAATTCAGAAATTAAAAAGAAATAGAGGATTCTCTTTTAAAATATTTTTTGTTGGGAGCGCTACAAAAAAAAATAAACGTTTTTTTTTATTTTAAAATAATAATTTTCTTTACCCAAGTGTTTTAGATCTCGCCCAATAATTATCCTAGGACTGCTCTACTTCATTTTAGATATAAAAATAATTGATCTTTGTGCCATTAGAGCCAATCACATTGATGTTTTGCAGTTCAAAGTAGGCAGTACAAAAAAAAACAGAACGCCTAAAGGTTTGTTCTCACAGAAAATCTATAACAAGTTTGTGACAGTTTTCAAACCGACGTGAATGCGCATGTCCATTTTGATCGGTTTTAAACCAGTTTTTAAACAGTTGAAGATAAAAAAGTTATCAGGGGTTAACTTCAGGTTCATTTTTGACATACTTTTTTTTGGTTCGAAATGGATAAATACAATTTTTTTTTAAATTGGAACAAACAAAAAAAAAAGTTTTTGGCGATCCTTTGCTCTACAGAGCAGAGTGAGCGGTCCGTTTCTGTAACGAAAAGTCCGAATTATCCGAAAAATCAAAATCACTCATTTTTTATGTTCTTGTCTTTTAATACAAATAAATATAGATAGAAACAAAAACCTCAAAGAACAACAAACAAACACTACTAGCAGAGTTTTTTTAATAAACTCTGCACTACTGCAAAAGATAAGGCAAAAAATATTCCTACTGAGACCGCATGCTTCCGACAGTTCACTTGTAATGGATCCGAAACTCTCCTGACAGTTTGAAAACCATCAGCAAAACCTGTAGAACACCAACCAAGTGTTTTCAAACAACCAGAAACTTTTTTGAACGCGGACAGTTGATTCGCAGAATCCTGACAGTTTCTGACTTCTGTGAGAACAAACCTTAAGTCTACCATAAATGGTACGCATTCGAGCTCCTCCGATGGAAACTACCGATTTAACGCCAATCTGGGCAGGACAAACAATCCCTTGATGTTTGTATTGTAGTTTTGCACTATTTCAGTAATTTTCAAAAAAAAAACACAGTGTCCAACTTCTTGGCATTATGAGGCATATTTTGGATTTGCCCAAAAAATGGTAAACCCATAATGCTGAAAACAATTATGCTTTTTTCATCAAGATTAAATTTTACAAAACTGTATTAGAAGGACAATTACTCCCCATGTTCTTTTAAAAATATTACTTTACATATTTAAAACTTATTTCCTGAAATGGAAATAATTTTTTATTATTAAATACCTCATATATACAAAATACTCAAAAATATCATCAGTTAATCCTTAACGAAAACCGTACGTATATAGAATTAATAAAATATGTATATATCCCTTAGTTACCTTTAAAATTCAGCAGGCACAACTGAGCTAAGTTTAAAATAAATTTATTCATTAATAACAAAGCTTAAAAGCTTACAAAAATGTAAAATTTATTAGTAGAAAGGTCTCGTATTTCTAATTTCTAAGACGGCGACTATAAAAATACATTTTGCTTTATATTTATTTTTAAAGCTTAATATTATCTTTGTTATTGTTTATCATATTAATTAGTGCACATTAAAAGTGCGTATTAAATTTATTATGTTCTCTCTATCGATCATAATTACAGAAAACAATTTATTTATTTAATCGTCATAGTCATGGACAATTGGATCTCCTAGTGTGATTTTGTGTGTTTTTGAATGCAGAAAAATCGGTTGATGGTGGCCAATGGGTAGAGTAGTAAACGTATTTTATGGAAACCACCAAGAGCAATACTCCTAATAGTACATCTGGACTTAAGGAAAAAAAAAACGTTTTTTCTTCGATTTTTTTGTATTCAAATAAACATAAAAAATATTTAATCAGAGATCCAATAGTTTATAACTATAAACAATTTAATAAATAAAAAGTGGTACACGCAGCACTGTTTATTTAACGTTTAAATTTTTTTATCTATAAATTATCGTTACCCGTCCGTTATGTTTATTTGTTAACAACTTGATACTAGTAAAGGACAGATTATTTATTAAAAGAAGCCTAAATAAAATTTTACAACCTAAAATTAATCATGGTGTGCCGACTAAGACTGTCCCTTTTTAAAAACACTATTATTGTTAACGTAATAAAATGTATCACATTAATGACGTGTTGCTGACAAAATGGTGAAGTTGACGCTAATAAGACAATCATCTGTTTTAAATTAATAATCGGACTTTGGAAAAAGAATATTGCTTTAAAATCGCTGCCCAATAAAAAAAAATGGCGTTTTGTGCAGTTTTGTATTTAATTAACTTTTGCGGTATTTTTTTAATGTTAAGGAAACAGTTATCATTTAATTGAACAAACTACTGAAGTACATAATGTTCACCTTATCAAACCAGGTTTTGTTTTACAAAGCAATAAATTATTTTGTTTTATTTCTAATATAATAATAATAACTATTTCCTGTTATAAGTTAGCAAGAAAAAAAAAACTATAAGTGTAAGAGCTGAAGAAATTTTTATTTTTATGTTTTCCAATGTAACATAAGTATTCTTTTAACATACTTTTGTTTTTAATTAGTAAAAAATAAGTCTAAGTGATCAAGCGATATTGATATTTTAAGTTTAAGAAAATAATATTTGGGATGATTTTTTAAATTTAAAATTTGTAAACATTTAACGTATATGTAAAGAAAATAAAACAAGTGCTGGGTAAAAATTACATTAAAGTCAAGGTAGGAATATTTTATTTCTTGGTGACCAATATAAGGTGGGTCACAAACGTGCCAATCGAAAACGAGTACTTTTAAAATATTTCTAAACAGTTATTAAAGAAAGAATATAAATAAGTAACCGTACCGATAGTCAAGAGCTCAAAAGTATGGGGTTAACAATTAACAGTTGGTATTTTGATAATTTTTAAAACTTTTTTTATAAAAAGGAAGACATTGTTAAATGAAAACATTTTAACTGGCTATGGTTTTTAAATAAAAAAAGCAAAATTAAGAATTTAACAATAAAATTTGGTCAAATTCACAAATAAAAAACAAATAAAATATTTTTTGTTGGGAGCGCTACAAAAAAAAAATAAACGTTTTTTTTTAAATTTAAAATAATAATTTTCTTTACCCAAGTGTTTTCCTAATAGCTGGTATGTAATGAATGTCTGGATACTACGATCATTGTGAGCATACCTATAGCTCAAGGGCCCCAAGTTTTCTCTGAATAATGTGTAGAGGTCTCAATTAGTATCATGTGGTAAAGTGCCCCTTATATACATTTTCACAAGGTAATAAAAATCCCAATTCACATTAAAAACATTTCCAGATATTCTTTCGGTACGGTAGTTCGTAGCCTTAAAGCTTTTGTAAATAGTCTCAAAATAAAAAAAAATGGTATTAGTATTCCAAGCTGCCTTTGACTTAGTATCTATTCCAAAGTATATATTATTACAGAAAAACAAATTTTAGCTTAAAAGAGAAATCCGAGCGTTATTAGGGCCGTTTGCCTGGACAATATGTATTTGTGTTTGTTTTATATGTTAATAATTCTTTGACGATAATATTTTGGGTGATTGATGGTAAACCCTCCAAGTTTTTATTAAGATGAGGTTTTTCTGAAAATTATTTTAATAACTTGGCAGATAACCCAATTAAGCCGTTCCAATTTCATTTACTTTAATACATACAGAATTATTTCATACCTTTTAATTTAAAAAAATAACGTTTAATTATTGTCAATCAAATGAGTTTGACATTTTGATGTCAAGAAATAAACTGCAGTCTTTTAAAATAAAGCATATAAATATTCGTTAAAAAAATGTTACATAAAATAGGTAAGCTTTTAGTTATTTCGTAAAACCAAATAAAATAGGCAAATCTCTAAGCGCCACAACATTTTATTCAAGTAGAACATGTAACATATTTCAATATTAAATTATTTCGTTCAATATTTTTTATCCCATCCCAAAAATACCCACCAAAACCAAAACATATATATTCTGTATTAGAGGAGCGATTCCGTAAGTCTATCGTGTCGTTTTTTTTTTTTTGGCGTAGAACCAGATCAAACCTGTTAGGTTTCTTTGAGTATGTCACGGGCACATGAAATCGTATTTTACGACATTTTTTGTGGTCTCGAACTTTTTAAATTAATAAAAGTGATTTTTAACTTATAAAAAAATTGATTTTTTTGTTTCCACCGCCATAACTTTAAAAACTATCAAAGATACCGAAATTTTTTGTCAAATTAAAGCCCACACTGTAGCGCTTTTAACCTTATAAACAGTTTGGGCATAATTCGACTTTCATTCCTCTAAAATCATATAAACTAAAAATAAATATTTTTGGTATTGAAATTTCACCAATCGATAAACTTTTTATTTTTGAAAATATTTTCATACATGCAACGAAGAAAATATAGCCAAATAATAACAAAGTTTTAGAAAAAAATTTTTCCTAGAGCGTATTGTTTGGCAACAGCGATTTTTTTCAGACGTAAAAAGTATTATCGGGACCCAATGCTCCCGCATGCGGATAGCGTGCGTAGTTAAGTAATACATTAGTAGTGGTGGTTGTCGAAATTTAGAGTGTGCTGTATGTATTTAAAATTTTAAAACAATGAAGCGAATTATTTGTAAAGAAAATTGTGTACGATGGATACAAATCTGTTTTACAAAGACCTAGAACAGCTATTCTCAACCGCTGGTCCGGCGGACCACCATCAACAAGTGTCCGCCGGCGCCGGAAGAAAATTTACTTATTAAAAAACAATAATAACTAAATTTTGGTCCGCGACAATATAGCGAAAAAAATTCTGTCAAAAATGATATTTTAAATGGCGAAATTAAAATAAAATATCATAAAGACTGTCGTAAAACTTACACAGATTCTCAAAACTATTATCATAATTTGCAATCAGACAGTGGCGCGCGCCGGTCCTTCAAATACTTAAATGCGATAGTTTTAATATTAGACAAATGTGTTTTTGCAGCAATAGTAAAAATAAAAAGAAGAAAAGTTATATAAAAAATCTGTTTAAACAAGTAATTTAAATATTATTAGGTACCTTCATAGTATAGTTGGTACCTTTATATTAGTTTATATTTTGTACTGAAACAAAACACGAATTTCAATTTATCCTTATAAATCCTGTTTAGGGTATTTATTTTTTTACATATTACTGAATCTTTTTAGGTAGTAGAAAAGCTACATATCAAAAAAGTAATAAAGCTGCCAGGAATATAAACGACATTAATATGATATCTAAATTACGTGGCTATAAAGATTTAGGTATTTGCGTTTGATGAGAAATATCATAAATTATGTTACAAGCCACTACATCTCTGAAAGAAACATAAAATCGCACAAAAATAGGAAAACGGTTTCCTAACCTACCCGAAAATAGTTCGACAATATCTACCTTTCTACGAGTATTGGTAGTGATGTTCAGATAGATCTTTTACTTTCTGAAGAAATGTCCAAAATTTAAACTTTATTAAGAGCTGCTGCCATAATACGTAGTGCAATGGCTTTATGTCAACCCAAAATTGAATTTCCAACATGTACTTGTGTGAAAGAAGAAGTATGTTGTAAGGAGTGTAAATTTCGTTCCTGCAATATCATTATTAAAGATTTTAAGGCAGAAATGGATTCAATTTACGTAAAATGCTACTAATGAAGCGCCTAAATAACTACTTACATATTACTTTTTTTGGTCTGTAAAAAAATCACCCACCGAATTGGACAATTTTTAAATTTGCAATGCAAAAATTCTTTAAGTATTATTATTTAAGCAAAAAATGCGGATGATGTAGTTTTCACCAAGAAAAGCGCAATAAAAATTTTAAAAATTGGTTATTATTTGACATTTTATTTTAACTATTTACGATTTACATGTAATAAATTTCGTGCATCACTTCAAGACGTTTACAGTGTTGCTAAACGGAAATATTATTAAATTATAATAAAAAACTTTGCCGTTACCATAAGGATAATTTTCATTAAATCAAAATATTTGAATTTCAAGCCAGTTTACAAATATAATTAGGAAAAATAAAAAGCCGCTTTAACTAACCAGCACTAATCATGACCGACCAGAACGGCGCATTTATAATAAAAAAAAAACAATTTAACGAGGAAAACCTAACCGGAACTAACCAGAACTAGATCATAGTTTGAAAGTTGTTGTTTGTTAGTTCTGGTTAGTATTTTTTATATAAAACAACCTTCAATAATAACAAATTATTACAAAAAGTCTGGCAACATTGCTTATTCAAGCAGCATTCAGACATGTCAAAGAATAGCTTGTATCATCTCTTTATATGGAAAAAAGAATTATATATTCGTTTTTAAAAATACCTTTTAAAGAAGCCTTAGTTTATATTTAATGTATGTACTATATTTCTCAAATTTAATTAAAAGACACAAAGACGCAATTTTTGTTGTAAAAAAAGTTTAAAAAAAAATGGTTTTGAATGTAAACAAAAAAATCGAACCCGTGGGTGGGTTTTTACGAACCAATAAAAAAAGTTGAATAAACCTACTTATTAGGGTGGGTAATTAATAACAATGATTGATATTTTTATATGGGTTTAAAATTCCCCCCTGTTTTGGATATTTAAATTTTTTTCTTTTCTAAACAACTTAAGCAGCCTGGGTCTGGGGTTTAAACCCGTTGACAACTTTAACTATACTACACTTCCACCGGGCCGTAAGTGAGTTCAAAAGGGGTCGCCAAGCCAAGCAAAAATATGACTTTGGCCGTTAAAAAAAATTTTTCACTGACCAATACTATAAAAGGAATCTAAAAAAAATTTTTTTTTAAAAACTTTTTTAAAAAATTAGCAACAATTTTGTAAGCAGCATGTATGTATAAATTTTCAATAACAACTTTTCTCGATCCAAAATTATGCTACTAAAAATAACAATTTGAGTGTCGTACTATTTTAAAAATTTAACAAAAAATTTCATTTTAAGTGGGACGTTGTCAGCGCTATTGTGTTACTTTAATTAAAAAAAAAATAACTTTTATAAATGAATATTATTAAAAAATAGAGAGTGGGGAAGTTAAAAAACGGGTTTTTTTGAAACCGATTTTTTGGGTTTTTCGAAATAAAAGCTCTCGACTAAAAATGTCGTAAAAAGTGATTTCGTGTACACGATACCTTATTAAAGAATCCCACTAAATCTGGTTGGTTCTACGCCGGTTTTTTTTTTTTCGATAACTAAGCTGACTTTTCTTCCAAATTAATCCACTATATACGTGCCGATTTTTCCGCAATAACATCTCCATAATTAGTAGTGGGTTGGCGCCTTTTTAAAGAATCCAGTCTGCCCTTGGCGAATACCCCAGTATATATTTGGTAAAAGTGCAATACAAGCATTACTGTTAATAGTTTGCAATAAAAATCATAGGTTTAGAGCTTTCACATTAAATTAGCGTAAATAACAGCCGAAGGACCAAATTTTAAGCCAACAGCTAAAGGCGTGTGGATGTGTAAATACTTATTTTTATTAATTACAAACATATAAAAAAAATGAAACTTCCGGGACTAAAGTATGTTCTTATGTAAACAATCACAATTGAGGCATGTAGACATGAAAGGCCTTGACTAGTGGCAACGAGATGTGTCTTAAAATGTAAATGAAATAAACGGAGACCTACTTTTTAATAAAATTTAGCAAATTAAGCTTTTTTGTTTATTTCCATCAGCGAACAAACCTGGCAGTTAAATGGAATTCTTGGAATAAAGGACACGTCGCGTCGTCAGCAAATTACCCCTGCAGCCAATTTAAAGGCAGATGCGAGAATTGGTGCAGTTATTTGCTTATATGAACGTTATTATTTCCTGAAAACACTTTCTTTATTTTAAATTATTCTCGAAATGAATATGAAATATTAAGATTATTATGTACAATCTTGCCTTAAAAAAGATACCATCTCTTTTTTAAAGCAAGGCAACTTCGTAATTAAAAAATATTTTAAGAACCAAAAAGTTCCATAATTGTAATAATTTTGCACATAACATTGTTAATCCCTTTTCCCCGGGGAGGTTTGGATCTTAAAAAACCAAATTAAAATAATTAATAATTTTTTCTATACACAGGAATTTTAATATATATATATATATATATATATATATATATATATATATATATATATATATATATATATATATATATATATATATATATATATATATATATATATATATATATATATATATATATATATATATATATATATATATATATATATATATATATTTTTAAAAAAGGTGTAATAAATTTTTTTTTCGTAAATTTAATATTAAAAAGTTTCTCATATGCCGCCAACTTACGTTGACAAACTGTACTAATGACAAACCTGGTATTTTGGTACCTTTCCAATCCACTGTCACCATGCTAGATGCATGACAATGGTCTACGTTCTTTATTTTAATATCTAAGCCTTTCCAATAAATGCAAATATATAGTTCTCTTATTGGCCTTTCTTTTGATATACGATAACTTAGATTTTTGATTCATTGTGATACAGAAATTTACTATAAAATTTTGGTTTAAGATTTTCTTATTTTTTTCATTTTCTAATAAGTTTCGAGTTTTCTTATAAAACTAAGTCTTGTTATTGCCTAATTATTAAAAAGGGAAATCATATTTATAACCATTACAAATAAAACTATAATTTGTATTGGACCCTTTGGCCTTAATTCTAGTTTATTCTTAATTGCCTTTTTTCAAAATTTAATTTTCTTTAAAATTGTTTTATTATTAACTTAAAGCTTACACCTTAAAGTGTCTTTCAAGATATAGATTGCTCACTTTGAGTTTCGCGCCGTTATAATATTCCGCAAAGCATCATCCACTGTCACTTTACTATTTTTATAGTTTTATTTGTGGTTATTTCTACTACTAAACAAAGTTTATCTTGCGTCATTTTTGCGGTCTGTTATTTGATTATGATGGCAATATATTTTCAAATGGCGGACGTGGTCAAAAAAAATTAAAAATAAATTTCATACCTGTACCCCCCTGATTACAGAAGCGAAAGCCACTGGGCTTACCTGTATGATAGTTATAGAGGGCAACTTTTAAAAACCAGGTCTGGTTAAAACATACAGGTAGCCCGCCACTGCCTTAGGCATGATTTAATAGCTGTTTTCGGGGTTCGGTAAAAACGTTCTAGAACCGTCCGGCGCAAATTGCTGTTCGGGTTTTAAAGAACGTTCTCGGACTTTTTTTTTGAGTTTGCCTTTGGGCTACATTGGGACAGTTCTAACCCGTGGTGGGTTATATGCGTTCGAGATAGAAGTGGGTCATTATTTGATAACCTTATTTTACTAGAACGAAACGTAACGTTACTAACTTTTGTAACTCGTTGCCAAATAACGAGAGAATCAAACATCTGACCGGTCTGCGAGCAGCCGAAGACGTCCGTGTGATTGTGCGCCTATCCGTATTCGAAACGATAAGCGAATGAAGTTAAAAAATTATTGCAAGTTATTAGTTATTAGATATTATAGGTACCGATTGCCCGTTCTTAATGATTTGAGAACGAATTCAATAACTTTATTTTAGTTTCGCGTCGTAGTAGATGGACTGCAGAAACGACTGAAGTTTGATTCCCGTAAACGATTTTGGGTTTTAAAAATAAAAATATAACAATTATATAATAACAGAGGTAAATAATGCTTTAAATAAAGCAATAAAAATATCAATTTTTAATGAAAAATAATAAAATTCCACCAACAAAAATAGAACTTATTTAACTATGAATAAAATATAAAATAAATTAAAAAAATAGATTAAATATAAAAAGAAAACTTAAAAATAAAAAAATACATAAATGAATTTGCTTTTTTGGTTTTTTTAGAAAACTTTCTAATAACTTTTCGTTTCCCCAATACCTTAAGAACGTTATTTGGCAACGAGAACGGAACGTTATTTAAGAAGAACCGTTATTCCCACCTCTAGTTCGAGATTTCCAAAATCTGATATCCTTTAACTGTCAGAGAACGATTCAAAGTATTGAGCTACCGCGGATCAGTTCTGGGCTCTCGGATAGTTCAAGAATGTTCGTAAACGAAACCCGGAAAAGCTAATAACAAATACTTTGGCAGATGTAGTTATTAACAGGTTATGCCAGAAAAGCAAAGCGTTTAAACGTTACCTGCAGTGGTGTTAGTTTTAATGTTATTGGTAATTATTTTTTAGTTACTTTTTTTAATTTAAAAACTTTTTTTATTTTTATTATTATTATTATTATTTATCACGTCTGGCAAACAAATTTTTGTATGCAGAGACAGTGCGATAAAAGGAGAAGTCAATTAAATAGGTAAAGGTTGAGCGAAATAAATAACAGACAGAAGACATACCGTCATGGAATCATCTTCTACGGACCCAAGAAAAAGAGGGAAAACCGTGCGGCCGCACTGCGACTAGGCTAACACAATTCAATCAGTCAGTACACGCCTGGCCCACTTCTTATGGGGATGCTGGAAACAAATTTACATTTACAATTATATATCATTGCCAGGGAATAAGTAGATTTCTGCATTTTTCCATATTTTGGTTTGTGTAACTTGGTAGTAAATTTCTAGATGGCGAAACGTCGTTTTTTTTTTAACCAATGAAAAGTGAGAATTATTTATATCCCTTTTCCCTTTAACCATAAAATCCCGTGTGTGCTTGTAATGCCATTTTCTAATTCTTAGTATTTGTGTCGATTTGTGTTGTAAGTGTTGGACTTTGCAGACTGTTTTAAATTTGCGTCTTTAGTTTTTCCACACCATTGTAAAAATTATAAGGTAAGATATGTTATTAAAATATTGTAAGCCCCCATATTAAACCAAGGTTCTTTGTAAATATTCTGCAATGGAACACAAATACATTGTAGGCTGAAATATACCAGGTTCTTGTTGCAGAAACGCCCATTATAGTAAAATTGTAAGCACAGATTTGAAGAAAAAAAGTTTCATTCTTTTCCTGAGATCCCTAATCGTTAGAAGCTTGAAATTAAATGTACTTTAAGTCCCTCAAAAGATTGTAAAATTTATGTTTGTGAGGACTGTTCAAAATTAAATTATAAATCTTGAGGATCCTTCTTCATCAAAATATAGAGCTGTACCTTGTCACCCTTTATGTAATTCCATTCTGAATGAATACAGTTACGGAAAAGTTTGCTTCAATTCAAAACTTACGTCTCGAACCATTGGACAACCCTAAAATTAAAATTTTTAAATAATGTTATTTTATACCTTCTTTGCAAAATTTCAATTTCATGTTTAACTCGTCAGAGTAATCTCTTTAGTGGAGGTAACCGACAAGCAATACTGTAATGTTTAAAGAGTTTGATAACGAAGGCTTGAATATGCTTATGGAAGCTAGTCAACGACAGATCACATGCTGATATTTACATAAATATTTGGATAAGAATGTTTACATAAGAATAAACTTGAAAATTTATTTAGCAAACACTTTTTCTAAACCTTTTACTGCAAGCTCTTTTCATTTGTTCAGACCATATGCTTTATGAAATGGTGCCAACCTAACTTTAAAATTTGTTTTTAGAGTAGTATCTTAAAGAAAGGAAAATAGTTTTGAATCAAAAAAAAGGGAGTAAGCGATAGACATAAAAATATAATACAAAAATTTAAACAATAATTTTTTTTACCATTTTTTATTAATATTTATGTTTATTATTTTTCAGTTACCACATTAATTTAAATCTTTATATTTTTGCTCACTTACTAGCTCAAATTAATAGCTAAAGCTCCCCATATCATATTTTATATTTTTAGTCTGTTCGGACAAACCAATACTGCCTAGCTTCTTTGTTTTATAGGAACCTTTCAGCATGATTCCAACCCGTGATAAGTTTTTAGAAAGCATCTCTATCCAACCTTGGCTGTGATAGCTTTAGAAGTTTTGTTGTTAATTTTTAGAATATATTATATTTTGCCTGCAAGTTTATCTCAGGTATTAGAATTTATAAGTGTTATCAGAGAATATTTTCATTTTATCTGAATTCTCATGTTTTATTTCTCACTGTTATTTCTGAATGTAATTTTTTTGTTGTTGTTTATAGAAAATTTAAATGTCCCAAGATTTTCCTAGTTTTCTCAAAATATTTGTATTTCAACAAATCCATTTATAATATATTGTTAACGATAACATTTTGTTTACTTATTTTTGTAAGTTTAAATTCTTACCTAATCCAACAAAGATAAAAATTATTCTTACTTAACAACTGCTTATTTATTAAAAATAATCAGTTGTTAAGTAAATGTATTTGTTACAAAATCTTATTTTTGTTGGAATTCGGGAAAATGACTTAGAAATAAAAATTCATAGTAATACCAGCATCTGCCTTTATTATGTGCTACCATCTATGACGAGTTTTGATAAATGCGTTAGTTGATTGTCCAGGGAGTTGGGCGCTACTGTACTGGCAGAAAATAGCTGCGTTCAGAAAGCACGAGATTTGATTTCTAGTTGTGTTTGTTCATTGAGTCAGAACCTACCGAATGCCGGACGTTAAAGATTATTGTCAATCGTAATTTTGGCAAATTTTTTTACGATATTTTCGTTTTTATGCGGTCATGTGAATCACTACAAATAAAACAACAAAAAGTAATTAAAAAAGTTGTTGAATTTTTTTATCAGACTAAAATAAAATAATAATTTCTAAAAAAGTTATGAACATTCTTAAAAAATTAGAAATTAATGGTAAACCTTAAATAATAAAAATAACCTAAAAAATAAACTCAAAAGCATTCTCATTTTAACAAATGCTCGAAGACATTGCCCTGCTGGAGTTTCGAAATACTGAGCTGGGATTATAAAATCGTCCTATGATTTTGCAATACCGGTGTAATAGTTAGTAATGTCGAATATTCTTAACTCATCTAAATATTTGCAGGCCTCTCATGTGTATACCTGTAATTAGTTATGTTAATTGACCCTCAAAAACGTCAAGAAGAGTCAATCCGGGTGACCTTTGCCGGCCATGGTACCTCTCTGCTACAAATAACCCGTTCAGAAAAAGTCCTAGGTGAGAAATTCTTGAACTGGTCTTGCGTTATGAGCAGGCCAGCCATCCTACTGAAATCAAATTTCGAATAACATTTACTTCGAACAGCTGGTATAGTTTCCTCTGCAGCATTTGGTAAATATTTTTGCCCATTTAAGTTTGCTCCTCTCAAACTTTATAAAAAAAGGTCATACACGTTGTCGCCCAAAATACCCGCCCAACCATTTAATTTTTGGGGATATTGTGTCCGTACAGGTGCACTTTATATGTTGTTTTTCCATTACCACTATCTGGCGATTCGCAGGATTATCATAACCATAAAGAGAAAACGATGATTAATCTGTAAAGAGAATATTTTTTTAGAAAAATTGTCATTTTCATCAATTTTCCTTCTCATGGTCTCACAAAACTCCATTCACCTGATATAATCATCTGGGGAAAATTTTTGAGTAGTTCTAATTTTTAGGATTTACCACTTTTAAAACATGCCTAACTGTGCGGTCTGGAATGCCAGTTTATACTTCAACGAACTCAAGTCCTTGAGTTCGTTGGTAATTTGGATGCTGGAGCATGGTCATTTGCTTCCACAGAAGCACATACATTTGTCCCCCGGACCCTTTCTTCAGGAATAGGACGGGCTTCATGGTTCTCGTGATAGCATTTACCACATTGGTTAATGCAGCTGCGAAATGAACAAAATATTTAAAATCGTTTGGCGGGATGGGACCTGTTGTGGTACGTAAAAGCAAATTGCCCAACAACTTTATCGGCACTTTCATTTTGGAATACCGTAAATGATATTAATTTGCCACGCAAATAAATGTTTTTAAATAGAAGAATATTATTTTTTCAACGCAAAAGCCTTAGAAATAAGCTTGAGCCGCTTAGCCGTCGTAATAGCGATGCAAAGAACGCCAGGCAATGTTGCCAACCAGTAAAATAAACATTACTTATTTTGTCTTGCTGATAAAATAATAAATACATTTAATTAAAATAATAAACCATTAAACTATTATAAAACACTTATATTTTTTACACATTTCTTTTTTTTTGTTTGCTAAGATCATAAATTTTTATTATATAAAAGGTTTTATAAAATGTGCTGATTTTAGAACATTTCTAAAATTGCTAATAATATTTCTATGAAATGACAACAACAAGTCGACCAGTTCCTAAAAAAATGCGGGTCGCGGGTGCCGTCGGTCATCTGGCGTTATACCGTATGTATCCTTCTATTAAAGTGTATGCAGAGATATTTCGTGGTTGTGATTTCGCCGTTGAATTTTGACGGCAATAAAATCTAAATTCATCTGATCACAAGAGACCCGAGAACTGTAATATTGGCGGTCGAGCCGGAATTTGAAATTTAATTCTACCTGCACTGCCCAAATATCTAAATATAATATAATAGTCCTAACTAAAGTTTTATGGTTTTTTAAGTCTGTTATCTTACAACTTGTTTTTAATCCCTAGACATTAAAATCCGTAGTGATTTATTACCTATACTAAGTTTTATTTGATTTATTTACCTATATTTGTGGTGAGTTGATGAGCAGGTTATTTCCTAGAGTCTAATATAAGTAGGAAATTCGTCATAATTTCAGTCTTATTATAAGCTGTTTACGTGAGTTAACTTACGTTACAATTTGTGCTATAGGCAAGTGATCAAGCGTTATTTTTTTCGTGACGTATATAGCGCAAAAATGTGACAGCCATGGGCCGATTCTGATAGTGCGGGCCAACTTGTAGTAACAATCTTTACAAGAAAGCATTTAAATCTGATGCTAAAGAAATAATCGAAAAATGTCGAAAATGAGAGATTTTAGTTTCCATGATGCTGTGTGCCGAGTCAAAAAGCTTTGACAAACACCTTGTCTATAGTTAGGATATAATAATGAAAACCCATAACTTCCCGGAAAAAGCGAAGTGGCTCCGGCTCCTGAAATGTGAAGGAAAGTGATTTGGATCTATTAAGAAGAAATTTATGAAATGTATGAAGGACAAACAATTCCACTTTGTTCCCTAAGAAAAAGACTCATTAAAGACGAAACAAATATTTCTTGTAGCGTATATAGCTTAAGGAACATTTTTACTTAAAATGGGTTTTAAGTATAAGACAATTAATAAACGTCAAGCAATAATGGAATCAACGTTTACGGAATGACGTTATTCGAATTTTAATGCTATAAGAGAATATAGGGATGAAAATCGACAAATAATTTACCTTGACGAAACATCCCACCAAGGGTAAAAATCATCCTAACTACGTTAAGATTATGTTTCTTGTTCCTTTGTCACGTTAATCATCTTGAAACAATAACAGCGCCTTGAACCTAATAGTTTCGTTATATTCCCTTCAACTTAACAACAAAATCGTTGTTACGTTAAAAATACAACGGTTTGAAACTTCTTACACGGCCCCAAGCGTATTTTGCATTATTGGGCCTAACACATATTCTGAAACATCCATTACGTTATATAACTTACGTTGTAAAAGTTTTTCTAAGGGATTTAAATATGGTTCTGTTATGTTGACTATATAACATTAAAAGATTCCTAACCTTATGTGTGGTGTGGCGTAATAATACAGAATGTTTAATTAATTAAGTGGTCATAAATCGTATTTTTGTTAACCATGTACAGCAACATATGGATGGTACATAGCTGACCAAAATTAGTATAATGAAGATGGCTTGGTGTCACTAAACGTATCAAGTTGGCGACTAGGAGGCGCAGGATACCAACTATATTAAAAGGGCAAAACTTTTTGATATTGTACAATTGATCACGGATTTGATTAAAATTACTAAACAATTTTTCAAGCCTTTCCTCATATACTATTTTCTGTTAATCATCTATAGAGCGCGTAAATTTACTTATACGGAAAAAAAGCACTAACAAAGTGAAACATATTTTTTAAAACATAGGACTGGTCAAGTAAAAAGATTTGATTATATATGTTTTCCGCGTTTCCAGTTTTCTAAAACTAAACTGTGAAGTACCCTATAGATTTTTAAAAACCTCAAAATTAATTAATTAACAATTTTAAAAAGATTGTTCTAAATTTTTAGCATTTTCGTGTTTTCAAATTTTGGGGTTCCTCATAAAGATGCCACTAAAAAAATATGATAAAAAAGGTTGATAAATCGCTGTTATTTTGATAATCATTTTTCGTCCACCCTGAAAAGGTACAATATTTTCCCAAAGATAAACCAAAGTGACAAGTAACTACCCCTAATAAAAAAACTAATATAAACTATGGTAAAAATTTTTTCCCAAAAAAATATCTGATGTCTACAACTCTCCTTTCATATTTCCCAAAATTTTTTGTACAGATTATTTAATATGGAAAGCTTATTTTCTAAACCAGACAAAGTGTAAAATTGATATATAAAAATGTTATGTGATCTTCTTTCTTAATTTACTTTATAAAAAGTCTTACACATTTCGTGATGTTTTAAATATGATAATATTTAAAAAGAAAAAAAAGTCTTGAGTTGGGTATAAAATTGGGGTTTACAAAATTTTAAAAAATGCTTATTAAAAAACAACTGTAGAAATTAAATTATCCATTTCTGTTTAATTTTCTCCTAGTTGCCCTGGAAAAAACTTTTAAAATATTTGCCCCAAAACTTTGACCATAATGTCATTATAAAAAGATAATTTTATATCACAAGTTTGGCAAAACTGTTTTGCAGATAGTATCATAGATATTTTTTATTTCACTATTATAAAGGAAAAAAAACCTTGTGGGCTTTAAAGCCTACAATTTTAAATATATAGTCAACTTTAATTAAATGGTAAATACTGATGTTACAAAACATAATGTGCTGCATCTACAATTTATTTAAAAATTAATTTTCTAATAATTTTATAATTATTATTATTATTATTACTATTATTTATGTGTCAAATGTCTACTATCAAGGCCTTAAAGTACAAAATAAAAATACTTCACAGTAAATCCTTTAAGTTACAAAATTTGATTAAATTTATCATTTATTGGGACTCAATTTTTTCTATATAAGTCCCCTAAAAAATTTTTTTTTTTTTACCGATCGGAAAATACCCATTTTTTGAAAACATTCTGGCCAGAAAGTAACTTTTTTTTGGGGTACTTTGCAGATCCATGAAATGAAAATAAGCTGCTTTTGGAGCATAGCCGTTTTTATGCATGGTTGTTACTGAAAAACTTCAGTGGTTTTTTTTTTGTTTGACAGTCTACGAAGGCTTAGCCTACTACCGTACTGTGGGTGTCTTAAATTATTCTTATTGTTATAATAAGTATCAAATCCATGTCAAGCGGATAAAAAAACCTGTTGTCGATCATTAAAATATTATTATTGTTTTTTAATAGCTTCGGTTGAAAAAAAAAATTGTACATTATGATTGAAAAACAATGTTTTGCGGTCGGGCTTCAAGGGGTCGCCTACGGTCAATTACGGCTCGCCCCAAACCGCTTGACTCGACAAAAAAACACTACTTTCCAGTCTTATAAATGACTAATATGTAAGGTATAAAGCAACCAAATTTTAATATATAGGTACTTTCCTTTTTATATGTATCTAGGGAATGGGAGGTACCTCCCAAACTAAATCCCGGGCTTATTACCCCAATATTTATCTTAGAAACGGTTAACCTGGATTTTCTAGACTTATGGGAAAAACCTTACCTTCAATATCTGGATTTTGGTCAGTTTTTCTATATACCTACATACATACATAAAACAAGTGTAATAGAAAATACTGTAAAATACTTACTACTTACAAAACACAATTGTTCTTAAAATAAAGTAAGTACTAAAGCGAAGCTTTCTCTAAACCTGGCGTCGTTGTCAAAAAATGTAACAATCTGTGTATTTAAGCAAACGATATGTCCGTGTTTACATTTCCACGAGGAAATGTAGTAGACACAGTAAACGTAACGATCTGCATTATAAAAACTCCTTTCTATAAAAAATATTCAAAATATGTCTTTTTTGGCCTTGCATCTGCGTATATAACCCCTTAAAAGCATCTTTAGGTATAAATATGAATAACGCCATAAGCAAACCTACTTTTTCAAGTACCATTTATAATCTGTTCTTCTACATGAACTCCAACAAATGTGTAGTTGTCGATCGGCAAATTCTAGTTATACGTCTTAGAGTCTTTTGAGCCTCATTTTTTAAATAGGTCTTAAATGCAAATTCTTGCACTATATCTTGAGTCCAGGGTAAAATCTTTTCTCTTTTTGTTATATAGCGAGGTAAAATTATACTCTAAAAACAAATATGAATAATATACTACAGATAGTATTTCATTAAATAAAAGAGTTCTGTATTGGGTAACTTATAATTATAATTATTCATTAATAAGAATAAATGGAAATTGTTATAGTAAATAATCGAATAAATTTTACAAGAGGGGAAATAAACGAAAAAATGAAAGATAGGAAAAAAGTAACTTGTAATAATTGTTGTATTGGGTGAATAAACCTAAAAAAATGCGTTAAAGTAAACTTTCCAAAAAAGATACTTTTAAAAAACTTTTTGCTTAAATAATTAATCGGATTACGATATTAAAAATTAATTTTTATATGGGGAGCATAAAATATATAAAAGGAAAAAAAATGTGTCTAATTATATTTTAAATACTGTTTTCCCCTGATGACAAAAAAAATAAAATGTGTTTTAACTGAAATTCCAGGATAAAGTGTATTAAAAAGAGCTTAGCCTCTTAATCTTCAAGATCTATAATTAGTTAAAATTGTACTAATCTGTCTATATTATAATAGTTTTTTTTTATAAATATAGGTTCTCGTTAATACAGACAGATCAGTTAAAAACTTGCCAAGTCAAAAAAGAACTAGTCTAATTTTAGATCTTAGTACTTAAAGAGGCTAAAAGTTTTGGATAGAAACTTGGCCTCTATTTTACATAAGTGTATGGTGTAAAGTCTTTTCTCTTTTTTCTAAGTTAAATAAATAAAATAAAATTTTTTCTTCATTTTAAATTCTTAGACAATTATGACCTAAGAAACTCAGGTTTAATAAAAAATTCTAAAATGTCCGCCCAATTTACGATATTTCCTCTCCTTTATCAGGGTGTTAAGAGTAAAAATATGCAGTTTTAGGAATTTTGTGTCCTAAACCTACTTACATACTAACTTTTGGGAAGTGCTTAAAAGCTACGCTTTTGGGAAGTGCTTCATAGTTTTGATGTCAATAAGTGAGTCAGTCGATGGTAAAATGGTTTTATTTTCAAAATAAAGTATCTCATCAAACCACTTGACATAACTTTTTTACATACAATAAGAATCTTTTGTGAATTTACATACCAAATCTCGTACTTTTATGTAAAACAATACCGAAGTTATGATTGGGGAAAACACGGTAAAACATTTCGTGAAATGTACATACAGCGTGGTTCATGCCAGAACTTGGCCTGGCGTAATACCATGCGCCTAGACCAGTAAACAGGGGATTTTATAACACATTGGGGATATACGGCCGAGGATAATCGCGTTTTTAAAATTTAAAGAACTTAGCAATTGTTAAGTTAACAACGGTTTAGAATGTTTAACAAAACGTCATTGTCAGTGTTATTCAATAATTTTAGTAGGCAACCTGTCAAAATTTGACATTTTCTTAAACATTCTAAACCGTTGTTAACTTTTAACAATTGCTAAGTCCATTGCTTAATTTAACAACGCGATCATCACTGGCCGATAGTCTATGATCATTTAGCTATGCTAAACTTGTAAAAATCACTATATGTTGACCATTTCAAAGCAATGAAAATTAATTTGATTCAGTTTTGAAGCACAAAATAAAAGCAGGATATATGACCACTACGATCCTTTTGCATCCTGTGTACAGACAAAAGTCTTTTAGTATGTATAAATAAACTGGTTTAAATATACAGTCGAACTTCGATAACTTAAACCACGACTTGACATTAAAAAATTTCGAGTTATCGAGACTTGAGTTATTAAACAAACACATAATATGAATTTAAATAAGTTTATTTTCAACCTGGGAACGTATTAAATATATGTATATTATGGAATCATTTAGATACAAAATTGTACATAAAAATAAACATATATCCTATACTACTGATTATTTGAGAGCTAAAAATTCGTTACTGACGAGGGGATTTTTCTATTTTGGTTTTCAAAAATCCTTAATGCTGTTTTTGGCATTATACAGAACATCCGTTGTGTGTTCATTCCTTTTTAAATACAAACGTAAATTTCAACGAATTTGCCACCGACTCATTTGAAGGCGGTTGTTGCATGTCATCATTAAAATCATCATCTGTCGTATAATTTTCACTTACATCTATCTAGATCTATATCTTTATCTGTTGGTAACTCTGAAATTATAATATCATCATACACATGAATAAAATCATTATACGTAACACCTTTTGCGCGTTTCAAACCATCATTTAAACCCTTTTTATCGGTTTTGAAGTTGCATATCTTCGTCACTGCTTTCTTTTTAAAAATTCATTTAAAAATTTTAAAAATATCATCCTGTTTCCATTCAGAATACTGACCAAAGCCGACAATTAGAAATGTTCTAAAGACTTAATATCAATATTTCATGTATTGGATACTTTATCGACACAATCCATCAAAGTTGTGTTCATTTTCCTATTTTCTTCCAAACATTTTAAACTTTTTTTTAGTCCTTTACCGATAATGCCATTTTAAATTTTGTATGACACCTTGATCCAACTGCCTGCATGTGACGGTTTAAAACGAGCTGTTTTATAAACACGCAAACTTAAGGACTTTCCGAAAAATTCCACTTATCCAAGGTGTTGCCAAATGTTTCGTTTAAGTTATCAAGATTTTAGAGTAATAGAAGTATGAGTTATCAAGTAAAGTTCTTATAAAATGTTCTTAATGCTTTTGTCAAGGAATCTAATTCGAGTTATCAAAAATTCGAAATATCAAAGTTTGACTTACTAAAGTTCGACTGTATTTGTAGAATTCCTATATTTCAACTTTTATTAAAGAATATGACTTTGCAAGTAAAATACCTTGTGTTATAATATGAACTTCTTATAAAATAATTGTAACAAAACCCTATTTTTTTTTATTTTGAATTTGTTTACATTTATCATCGTATATTCCGTCGACTTTTAAAAAAATTGTAAGCCTAGTCTAAATATTAAAAATTAAGCGTTAACTAACTTATTTTAAAATACTGTCTTTTTTACTTTTTTTTCCTTATCGCTAAATAAAAAAGCATTATTTTTTGTGTGTGGGTGTATAATTGATTAGCACAAATAATTTACCTGAGGATTGCCCTTTCCAATCTTCTAGTGATGTAACATAAGTTTTTGTTTTTACTGGGCACTGAAAAATATCTCTTAGATCGGGAATGCTAAGATTTTCAAAGAGTCTTTCTAAATTCACTTTAATACAACTGGGGATGAAAGGGGCTGAAGTCCGGTTTGTCGAGCGATTGACAAAACTGAAGCATAGGCCCACATTAAGTTTCCTAAAAATGTATGTGCAAAATAATTCAGTACTTAGCTAAAATGTAAAATTCATAAGTTGAATTAGTACGAGTATATATTTTAATTATGCCATTTATTGCTTGACTAAATTTTATTAAAATTACAATGTGTTAATATTTTAAGATGTTATAAATAAAAAACACCCCGAGCAGCGGTTAAATTTATACTTTTCTTTTTTTTTCAAATTTTTGTCTTATATGCAAAATGCATTTTATGGAAACAACAACGTTGAAGGAGTTTTATACGTTTAATTGACCCTTAAATAGATGAAAACTGCGAAGTGCTACCTTTTTTAGATGGGGGTGAATTTATAACTTTTTACTTTTTAATTGTAACTCAAATTTACGCATTTTCTGTACACATAAGTTAAGAGAAAAAGAGTTAATATTAAATTTTTTGTCGAAATGTCGCCTTTTAAAGCAGAGACATTTTTTTTGACAAAAATGTATTTTAGAAATAAATTAGTACCAACCGAAAAAATGAAATTTAGATATATATATTTTTATTCATAAAAAGAAATCTGTTTTTATGTTTTTTAAGACGGTTTTTGGTTAAAGTCTTTGTTATTTGCAGTAACTATATAAGATTTCTTAAAGCTAGCTACTCTTATCGTTTTTATTTTCCAATTTTTAATATTTTTCTTTAAACTTCAATATGACATGAAATAGAAAGTTATATGGGGTTGGAAAACTTTAAAACATGGACTAATACCAATCTTCATCATTAAACCTTTTGTGTCGCAAAGTTTGCTTGATAAAATAGCCTATGGATGTATCCAAAAATGTAACAGAAAATATGGCTTCAGTTCTTTACGTTTTGCAAAAAATGTATGAACGTCAATTGTGAGAACGCTAATGTAACTGAATTAAAAGAAAATGATCAATAAGATGCTGACGAAGAATTTGATACTAATATTGAAAAATTTTTAAATAACTTTGATATATAAATATGTAAATATAAAATTTTTTAGTCAGAAAAACAAATAATTATTAAAGAGCTTCTGTAAAGCAAAATTTAATTAAGGTTCTATTTTCCAATCCTGTGAAAGTTTTTATAAGCATAATGATATTATATTATTAGTAAAAATAGTTTGTTTATTGTTTATGTTTATGAAAAAAAACTTTGGAATAATAGTGTAAAGTTGGAAAAATAGTAATAAGAAGTGGAAAAGTTACCCCTATCTTAAGAATGCACCCTTTAAATGGTAAGGCCGCCATATTTTATATGTTAGGCAGTTGAACGTATAAAACAATAAAATCATAACATTGTGGTACCTTCTTAAAGTACATAATTATTAGCCTTATTAATAAATCTTTACTTTTAGCCAAATTGTCTGATCAAAGGGACGGGTACGGCTTAAGAAAAAAAATAGACATAATAATAGAAGGATTTTAGAATTTTAAAATAAATAAATATATATATATATATATATATATATATATATATATATATATATATATATATATATATATATATATATATATATATATATATATATATTAGATTTTTAATTATAGTTTGATATGTTACATTTTGCTGGATATTACTTTCAAAAATTATTTAATTGACAGACGTCATATTTGAATACAATACATGGTAATATTATTGACAGATACTTCTTTGAAATGATCCTATATCTTTAATGATATTTGGTATCACATTTTTGTGAAAAACGTATTTTGCTGTGGCTGTAAATGTGTGTGTATGTAAATCGTAGTTGCTATATTCGCTGTGTGCAGTTGTCAGGTGGAAAAGCGGTGGAATAGTGTCCAATGCCTGCAATATTATTAGCACTTTGATATATGTAATATTATTATTTAAACATGGAAATTAGCAACTGTTGTCCAATAAGGTGTAAAAATACAACAAATATTAGTCAGTGTTAGGTAGTCTTTTTTTAATGGAGTCATAGAAAAAATAATGTTTCCAAATCTTTCGAAAAGTATCTTTCCCGCACCTAAGTGCTTGCCCGAACTACGCGTCGTTCGGGTAACGACATTCGCGTGCAGGAAAGTATAATTTTTGCACTTGTTAGGAAAACTACTATTGTTTAACGTGTATTATTTGTCTTATGTCAAAAATAAAACCAGTCAAATATAACATTGGTAAACGATGGCAGGCATCAAAAATATTTTAAATATGTATCATGATAATAATATATGTACATATACATATATATACATACATATATATATATATATATATATATATATATATATATATATATATATATATATATATATATATATATATATATATATATATATATATATATATATATATATATATATATATATATATATATATATATATATATATATATATATATATAATATATATATATATATATATATATATATATATATATATATATATATATATATATATATATATATATATATATATATATATATATATATATAATGAAAGTGGTTGTAATGGGGTAAATATAAATATAGGTAATCATATAGATCCTCAAATATCAAAAAATGAGGGAGTTAATAAGATGTTAGTGCTGGTTTCAAAACTAATGTTTTATTCAAATTTTTTTCAAGTTTTGCCCATTGGTTCAGCTTCATCAGATTCTTAACAAAAACGTCCTATTCACAAACAAAAACACACTTAGGTTATAATGACTTTTTACAGAACATATAGTTAACCTCTACGAGTTCAGGAAATACTGGAATGTGAAACATTAATGTCACTCAACTAACATTTTTTAATTTTTTTTTTTTTAAATTCAACAAAACACATTCCACACACATTCCAGTGTTTTCCTGAACTCGTAGAGGATTAACTATATGTTCTGTAAGTCATTATAACCTAAGTGTGTTTTGTTTGTGAATAGAACGTTCTTTGTTATAGAATCCTGATGAAGTCTGTAACCAATGGGCGAAAGCTTGATATTTGAATAAAATTAGTTTGAAAACCGAGCACCCAACATCTTATTGCTCCCTCTATTTTGGTATTTGGGGATCCTGCTGTGACTACCTACTATATATATATATATATATATATATATATATATATATATATATATATATATATATATATATATATATATATATTATATATATATATATATATATATATATATATATATATATATATATATATATATATATATATATATATATATATATATATATATATATATATATATATATATGTATTAGATAATCGGATAATAATATAATTTAGTAATGTCTGAATAAAATCTATTTACCAGTATCTCCCATTCTAGCTATAGAGACTATTTTATTTTCGGGACATTTGTGCCCTATGTTGTGTTTTTCAAGGCTTGCACTATGATTTCTACACAAATTATAATCCAAATGGGCATATGATTTCAACAAAAATTCATTTGAAGTGTTGCGCAAAGCATTGTTTTCAAATGGATAATAAGAATATGAAATAATTGACAAAAATGCCAAAAGTACTAATGTTTTGAAGAAAGTGATACTGTCTACCATATTTTGTTAGATAAAACATAAAAGCACGTGCTTTTAAGTAAAAAATCTTTTCACAACTATTATTTTTGAAAAATAGCTATATATTATTTTAATGCGATTAAACTAAACTACGCAACCGTGACACCAGCTTCGTTCATTAGTTAAGTATACAAAATGCACATGCAATTTCCTCGTTAATTAGTTTTTTTAGTAAGTAATTTAGATATTAGAAAACGTACATAATTATACAGGTTGTGTAACACTGTATTTTGCCTGAAAACGTACATAATTATACAGGTTGTGTAACACTGTATTTTGCCTGTCAAAAACACGTGGGAATAATTTATATTTTTCTGCGAGCGTGCGGGAAATGGTTCTTCCCACATTATTTTCTGTGTAGGAAGACATTATTCCCGCACTAGTGCGGGAAGGTATAGTATTCCCTCACTGGTGCAAGAAGAGTTTGCAAACGTTAAATGAGGCGTGGATAACCAGACCGGACATCCAATTAGTGACCTAAATGAAAAAAATTGGGTATAAAAAAATGTGTCAAGTATAATATTATATAAAATAGGGAACACGAAATTTCGCAAGATGTTTTTTATTCTGCTAATGTAACTACTTTAGAAATTATATCGAAAAAATCTGTTCCTAGATATGAACAAGAATATAAAGGCCAGATATTCTATGCTGAAAACGATGATAAAACTGAAGCGAAATGTGGACATCAATAAATTTTATAAGGTAATTGCTTTTATCAAGCAAAAAATACGGGCTTTAAACCTAAAACGTTGACCAAAAAAGACATCACCAAAATTTTATTCGAAGCTTCGAATAACATATATTTGTTTCATAAAATTGTGGCTATTTTTGGAATTGCTGGAGCTTGCCGTCGCCAAGAGCTAACAAATTTAACTTTGGATGACATTAAAGATAGGAAAGATATCTTAGTGGTTTAAATGCCATACACAAAGACACATATGACACGAACCTTTCATGTTTTCGGTCAAAATTATATTTACTATTACAGAAAGTATATAGAATTGCGTGCATCAAACACTAGCCATCGAAGATTTTTTACAAATTATCAAAATTCAAAATGTACAGTGCAGTACGTGCGGATAAACAAAATTGGGAAAAATTTCCTCTGATATAGCTGGGACCCTTAAGCTTAAAAATCCTGAAGATTATACCGGACACTGTTTTAGGAGGTCCTCCGCAACTTATAATTGGCTAATTCTTCTGGGACAGACATTACAGACCCAAAACGGCACGAAGGGTGAAAGAAAGTTATGTAGATAAATTATTAACACATAAAATGAAAATTTATAATAAAATTTTAACAAATAATGTTTCGAAAAATAATACCATAAATTTACTCGAGCCGACGCAACGCCATGTCTACGGCGTGCAGCTACAGTCACTACTTCCAGCAGCACCGTAAGTTCTGGTTTATCCATCTGCGCAAACCTTTCGTTTGATTTAGCTTCTACCGTAAGTGTACAGCATATAACAAATTGTAATTTTAATATAAATTATTATAAATAACATTGTAAAATAGCTAAAAGTCCAACTTTTCATAACATTATTCATTATTATTATTACTGTTTATTACATTTTTAATTTTATCCTCTCACTTTTATTTTATTTAAAACATATTTTTTGTGTCATCACCCTTAGTACGCTCGTAGAAAAAATATAGTTCCTTACACTTGCGAGAAGAAATTGCCGGCACTTGTTAGGAAAATATCTTTTACAAATGTAAATTTAAATCTGCCTGTTTAAGGTCTAATAAAATATATAGTGTTATACAAATTATGTGTCCGACATTGGCAACATTGTTATAGTCAAAAAACAAAATTGTTTAAATGGGCCAACTATTAGCATTTTTAAGTTATGTTTGATTCAAGATTGCACAAAACAATTGACAATCGCGTTTTTAAGATAAATAGTAAAATATCATTTTTTAATGAAATGTCTTGTATATTGTATCACCATAAAACGATATTTTAATAAGCTTAAAAAATATGTTATATTTCATATGTATGTCTTAAATAGTTTTAAGAATGTGGGTATACAAATCTTAAAAATACATTCTAATTATAAAGTGGTTTTATAAAGTATTGAATAAATTCGTTAAAAAGGAATATAACTTTACGTGTTCGAGTAAAAGTTATTCCTTAAATTTTTAACGAATTTAACGATTACTTTACGAAAGCACGGTATCTGCAGCTGTAAGTAGTAAGCTTACAGCTTACAGCTTACAGCTTTACAAGCTTTAGTAGAAACTAAAAATTATTTTTTAGATTTGGATGCTCAAATTTCAAAAACTGTTAAAGATCAAATGTGGTATTATTTTACCGTACTTTTAGAAGATTTTTTGTTGGTGATGCAATTTAAAGGGTGTTCCATTTAAGAAATGCTATTGTTTGCATTTTGCTCAGTAATGCACTACATTACAGACCTGAAAATCATACAGTAATAAACCCTTTTACAGAATACCAACCATAACAGCATACCAATCATTACTTCATAAAACAACAATTAACCAAAAAAGAAAAATTAAACAAAAAATGAACGTTTATTTTAAATAGCGAAAAAATAAATATTAAAAGAACAATTTTGTACATTAGAAAAGGTTATAAGTTTTGACCCCGCTCTATCAACCAATTGTTGCTGAATATTTTTTTCATTTTTAACACAATTCCTACAGGAATTTCTTGGGTTAGTCCCACTTGGACATTGTTAAATATCCTTTTAAATTTTTTATTTTATTACCAATGCTTTCTTTCACGTATCCTTCAGGTACGCCTAAAAAAATAAACTAGAAACTTTAAGGACTTTTGCCTAAAACAAATAACAAAATTATTACCTATGTATAATACTTTAACCATACCTATAAAATAGCCTCTTTTTTGTTAAAATAGGCCAGCATTATCTTTTCGTCATTTTTTTTAAATCTTAAAGTTTCTCCACTAGAGCAACATATTATACAATTACAAAAAACATCATGTTTAGGTTTCGATTGCCAAGTTACTGAGACGTTAGACTACTATGTTTCGTAAGATTTTTTTTAGTAACTATTATTATAAACTGATTTTAATATGAAATGCAAAATAGGCAATTATCTACAAAATGCGAAAAAATAGTATACAAACATTAGTATCAGAAAAGTGATTTTACTTGACCCGTATCGTATTTAAATCCTCGCCTTGCTCGGATTCAAACGTACTATACTTATTACGTAAGATTTCACTTTTCGGTACTTGAAACGTAATTGAAATATTATATTATATTTTATGCTAGCGAAGAAAACCGATACATTTCTAGCAAGGTAAAAATGCCGCCCTGTACCTTTACAACAATAAGGCTATAAATAAGTCTTTTTTGTCAAAAAAGGTTAATATAAGAGTACTTTTTGAGTACTGGTTTCTAAATGAGTAAAAAAAAATATGGGGAATACATACACGTACATGTAATTGCCTTATTACGTATGACGCTATAATAAAATAAATGAGTAAAACAGCCAATATGGTAAAAATAAAACATAATTAAAAAAAAATTAAACTACATTTAAATGCCAAATAAAAGACACAAGGTATTGGGTTGTAATACTCCAAAGGACAGAAACCAAAAGATAAGCATTTTTGGTAATTGTCTAGAAAGAAGGCGCAAATGCGATTTTGACGAAATTTGATCACGAATCTGAAAATATTTGGCGATGTTTTGTTTTCGAGATATCCATCATCAAACTTGAAAATGAAACTAATCTCATTTAGAGTACATTCCTTTTTGTACACAATTTTGATTTTTACCCTAAAGAGCCACGCAGTGATTTATAAACACCTTTAAAAACTTTTTTATGTTTATTTTACACCTTTTTCCATTAAATTCTCGAAGTAGGTATCACTTTCAAACAGGCCGGCCATGTTTGCTTACAAATTCCCTATTGTATACATGGTTGCGGCGTTTGAAAGTAAATTTTTGGAATTAAATGAAAAATAGGTATAAAATAAATATAACAAGTTTTTAAAAAGTGTTTCTAAAATATTGTGTTCCAATTTAGTGCAAAAATTAAGAATTATGTACAAAAAAAGAAATGAATAGTGTAAATGGGATTAGTTTGATTTTCAAGTTGGGTGATGTATATCTCAAAAACGAAATGTTTCTGCCAAAAACCCCCGTATACCAAATTTGGTCAACATCGAAGTTGCGGCCACTTTCTAGACCATTACCACATTCTTTAACTTTTTTCACTTTCTTTTAGAGGGATGTGGTTTTAAAAAAAAAATCGTAAATTAAAGCTAATATAGGAAATATAAGAAACTAATAAATTTTGGTGAAACGGAAGTTATTTTTATTGAATTTAAATTGTAATTTGCATACAAAAAATTTGAAAAACAAGTAAATATACTTCTTTCTTATTAAAAAAACATTTACATATTCTTAAAAAAAATATATTTTTGTTATAGACGACCTCAATATTTTTACGGATCCACAAATTTTTAATAAACTATAGTACATAACTAAACAGTTGTCTGGATAAGATTTTGTTATTATTAGGTTAAGTATATTGGACTTTCACAAAAAATTTTAATTAATACTGGTTGGTTGTCGGGTGGAAGAACTTACAGTTTATATGAAGTGGCCCTTAAGCTTCTGGTTCTCCTACTTTACAGTATCTAGGCTGTACAACTTGCTTTTTACAAAGTCTTTTTTTTTTGTGCAATTACATCTTAAGATTTTCTGTTAACACGCTGTCTTACTTCACTTTGGATACCCCTAGTAGGTTATGATTGAGTCATATTTTTAAACATGCAAAACGACGAAAGTACAACATTTGTCGTAACAATAATAAACTTTTATTTTTTATAACATTTTATGACATTTCCGTTTAATTCGAAAAAAACCATTATCACATTCAATGCTAAATTATATTTAAATAAAATTGTTCATGAAAAGTCATAAGCAATAAAGCGATAAGGAAACGTTTTATGGTAAAAAAAATGTTTTCAGTTTGTTGTTAACACTTATTTAAATTCACCGCCTATACCGGATGACAACGAATCACTTCCCAGCCCTTTATTTGCTTGAATGAAAACATATGGCTTTCAAATTTTTAGATGATATATTATATCATAAGATGCTGATTTTGGATATTATAACATGTGTCTATCACTTCCGGTTTAACCGGAAACGACATCAATTTTTATTTTTTCAATGGAACACCCTGTATATTTTTCGGAATTTGGATTCTACTGATCATTTCTGATATAAAATCTATATTATATCCTATACCTATCTCTGCTTGTTTTTGAGAAAATGGCGATTGAAGATGTCCAAACGACCGCACATTATGCAGTTTTATGGGAAAACAAATAAATGTTTTAAAAATTTATAATGTTTAATTTAATTCTTCCTGAAGACTCTATCTGTGGAGGTCATACTAAAACTACTTCCGGCTTTACCGGAAGTACTGCGAAAATTAACTTTTCTAATAATGTTACTTCAAAAATGTTAATGCAATACCCTGTATATTTTTTAAAATTTGGATTCTACAAGTCATTCTTAATATGAAATCAATTATATCCTATATCAAGCTTTGTTAGTTTTTAAGAAAAGGGCGATTGAAATGTTTTAACGACCGCACATTATGCAGCTATAGGGGCAAACAATTTTCTGTGTGTGTTTATAACAACTGTGGTATATAATTATTGCTTATAGCACATACTTTTTTCAAAATAAGCAATAAAGATCAAAAAAAAAACCTGAAGACGCCTAAACAAAACAATGGATATAAGTTTGAAAAATCTAAAGTTTTGTATTTTATAGTTGTATTCTAAGGTCTTACTTAGCATGAGTAAGTAATAAAGAATATAATAAAAAAATGATTAGTATATCTTTTCATATACCGCCTTTTTTTTTCAGAAAATTAAAACACCTAGATCTTCACGGGAACCAACTAAAAGATCTAAAAAGAAACCAATTTAAGGGCCTTCGAGATGTGGAAGTTCTTGATTTAAGCTTTAATAATATTCCCAAAATCGACTCCAGCCACCTATCGGATTTAACAAAAATGTCATGGCTCAACGTATCGCATAATAACATTAAAGAACTAACAAGGTAAGTGCTAAACTTCAAAAATATATTAGGTTTAATTTAATAGTTGCTAAATATACGTATACTTACATCCACATTATTATATATATATATATATATATATATTATATATATATATATATATATATATATATATATATATATATATATATATATATATATATATATATATATATATATATATATATATATATATATATATATATATTATATATATATATATATATATATATATATATATATATATATATATATATATATATATATATATATATATATATATATTATATATATATATATATATATATATATATATATATATATATATATATATATATATATATATATATATATATATATATATATATATATATATATATAGAAAAATCTGAAACCAGAGTAGTGGAAATGCAGTCAATTGAAAGGCCACTTTAAGTAATTAACTCTTTATTGAAAAAGTCGAGCTTTCGGAAAAACTTTTTCCCATCATCAGGACAATCATATGTGAGTTGAAAACATGAAACAGGTTTAATAGCAATGAAGAACAAATCTTCATTCACATTCCTCTTTAAACTACATTGACTTTAACTTACTAACGTCGTTAAAGTCAATGTAGTTTAAAGAGGAATGTGAATGAATGCGATTTCATTTCTAACTGGTAGAGTTTATCGATGGCGATTACGGTAAATATTAGACATATATCCAGTTTCTTTAAATTTTCTTATCAACTTAGCCACATACTTATCGTTAATATTTTTGTCTGATCCTGCAATGCTCCCCTTTTGGTAATATAGTTTTGTTATTTTCACCCTTTCTTAAATTGAAAAAACCATTGCTTAAGATTTATCACAACTAGTTAGGTAACTTAACAATATGAAATCAAAGAAATACAACGATTAAAGATAGGTATAAACTTTATTAACAAAAGTTTAACGTCATGGAGGATTTAAAAATAAAAAAAATAGGGGTTATATATATATATATATATATATATTATTGAAAGAAAAAAAATTCCCTACTGTCTCGGTGTATGCAAAAGTATTACTCCGTTTAAAAACAGTTAAAGAAGACCAGCCTGTTCTCTGTGTTGTCCACTATGACTCTCTTCCTAGACGCGTTTCGCCCGCCTTACGGGTCTCGTCAGTAGGGCTGTAGCGAGTGCACAGTGAACAACAGAGAGAAAAAGCGTCAACTTATTGAACAAATATCATTGTTCATCGGTAAGATATTAAATCCTACCTTTGATGCCCTACTGAAATCACATTCAGCAAAGTTGGCATCAAGTTTTACCGGAGTGGGTACTACATATGTTATTAAAAGGAAAACCGACACGAACGTGATTTTCCTTTCAATAACATATCGTATATAGTATGTGTAATTTATTATTTATATATAATATATATATTATATTATATATATATATTATAATATATATATATATATATATATATATATATATATATATATATTAAAAAAAAAAAAAAATATAATTATATAGTTAATGCTTTAGACCGATTCTAGCCCAATAGGGGATGTTTTCCCATGCATTTCTTATGGGGAAAATTTCAGGTCCATTCTGTAATTTTATCGCCATCTTCAACCCTTACTCAAAATAGAGTTGGTGTTAGATAGGGGTAGTTTTTGTAGATGACAGCACCAACCGAACCATATTGGAAATAATTAAATATGTCATCATTGTAGATCTGACGTCATCAGGGTCAATGGGGAATTAAATAAAAGGGCGTGTTGTTAAATTCATCAGATGGTTTAGCGCTGAAATCTATCGTGACGTCACACTAGATTACCGCTAGTTTTATCCTTGTCCATATACTACTAAAACAACCTCCATCTTTCTTTAGCACTGTTCCATCAATTAATTTAAAAACGGCTTGATGAAACAGCGATTAGTGCGCACGATTCATCGATGAATTTAACAACACGCCTAAATCTTCAAATAAATAACCTAGCAGGATTCGAACCGCCGTCCTATTGCTTCAAAGTCCACTGCGCTACCATTGCACCACGGGAGAATATTAGATATTGTTGTGAAATAGTTGAATAGTAGAAGTGACGAAAATAATTAAATAAATAAATAAATAATAACCTAGCAGGATTCGAACCACCTAGCACCTCGTCCTGATACCAACGCCTTAAACTTTGCTACCACCGGGGCATATTAAATAGCATTGGTTAAATTGTGTATAGTAGAAGAGACGTAAATAATTAGGAATCTTAGGCTACTACTATTTTAGAGCACTGTGCATGCGTTAAAAAATGGCGCCTGTCAGCTGTCAAACGGACCAAACATAACATGCGGGGGCCCCACGCTTAAGCACCAGGCCTGGGGCTTAGGCGTGGGGTGTAGAGCCTTATTATATTTATCTCGCAATTTTTGAATATTAAATAATAAAACACATTGTATATATTAAATTAATTTATTTAAACCACATATACAGGGTGAATCAAAAATAGGCTACATTTAATTTGCTACTAACATTACATACAATTACAATGCAACATTCTACTAACTATACTTAACCTAAAATTACAATTATCTCATTGTAAGGAAAAATATATTTATTAAATCTTTCTTACAGATCCTATTAATGGTGAATATCTAACAAGTTTGTCATGAATAATTAAACAGTAGGCACTGGTGTTTGCAGGAAAGTTTTCTTTTGTTTCAATCTCTAGTCTTACATCAATAATACCAGAATTTAATATTTCATTCTGTCTTGAACAATCAATTACAATTATAGGCGCATACTTTTTAAAGTTTTTGGGAGTAAAAAGTGGTTCGTTTTCTTTCTCGTAGTAGCTCTCTTGAAATTCGGAATACATTTCATAAAGAGTAGCTATTAGTCCTCTTGAAATCTCCAAATTTAAATTATCATACGGATAAAATTCTGAATTTAAATAAAGCTTTACATTTGATACATTACAATGATCAAATAAGCTACTATTTTTGTTGGGTTTATCCTTTCGGGCTGTTTGAAAACCTAAAATTATCCATCTGGGTCTTTCCACCTGCACCGAAGTCTTTATATTCCAGGTAAGTTGTTTTCCAGTTGGAACTGATGGATGTTCTGTGAGTTCGCTTCTAAAACCGATATCCAATTCGGTTCCATTTTCAATAGGTTTTTAAAGCTCTATCCGTTCGACATCAGATACTGTAATATGTGGTAGCCTCCAAACAATCTTATCAATAGTAACTCCTACATTTTCTGCATCAGCCGTGTTAATAATAGCATTTATGTCAGAAGGGCTTTGTACAAACATCAATTCGTGCTTAACGTTTATGAGTATTTTTTGAAAGTCTTCAGCAAATCCTAGTAGGGTTCTTAGCGGCACACAAACATTAAAACTTCCAGTGGTCGGGTCAACGATATCGCAAGTAAAATCATGATCAATACTCCAACCAGCATTTTTATATTTATTTAATTCGTTAGCATTGTAAGAAATATGTCCTTTTATGGTTGCTGCTATTCCAGGATATCTAATCGACTCAATAACCTTTCCACCAATTTCAAGACGAATTTCTTCAAAGAGGTGACCGAAAAAGTTGTTTACAAGTTTCGCTGTGTTTGAAACTGATGCATCAACTCCTTTTAAAAGTCTTCCTTCTAGATAAATATGGCTTGCCCCAGGTAGAGTGTATATATCGGTTTGCTGTACCGGTGTTCGAATTTCGTCATTATTTTTAAAAGAGTTAGTGTACGGCAAATGACTGTCTCTCAATTTTTGTAATAGAGTTATCAAAGTTAAGGGGGTCCATCACATTTAAAATTCTCATTTTGAGAATTCTTTACAATTAAGCCTAGAGATTCAAAAAACTTTTTATTTTCTGCTGTTAGGCTCTTTTTAGTTTTTAACAATTGTTCAAAATCGGCAATTTTCTTGGAGTTATATTTAATAACCATACTACGTCTGCTCTGTACAGCAGTTTGTAATACACTGATAAACACAATACAAAACGTTTGCCTATATAGATTTTCTTAAATGCATTCTTACAGTAATAATTTCTCCTCTAAAGTCAACCAATTCCCCGTCTTGATCGATCAGTTTCAATACAATGTTGTCTATAACTCTTGTAGATACCGGCATATTAATCACATTTCGAGGAATTTCTATTATTTTAAAACCATCCGGTACTGCTGGTGAAAATTCATGTATTGTATGAACAAGCTTATTATTGTGATAAGCCCCTGTAACAATATTACACTCGATTTTAATCACATTAATTTTTAAAATATTTACAGGGGTTTGAGATACATGTTTCATATTGGGCTGTAGTAAAATATTATGAAATCCTAACAACTTTTCAATAGAATTTTTCTTAGTAAAGTCAACTGTATGAGAACATTCAAGCTCACACTTGAGCGTATTTACATTGCCCTTTAGACTTAAGGTACAATTAAATTTCTTGTTGCTTTCATTTTTGTCACGAATTGCTTGCTGTAGATACTCATTTATTGCAGTTATTTCGTACGATCCAGTGGGGATTTCCATAGTAATATCACCAACATAAAATTTATTATTGGTTTTATCAATATTGGGGATAGCATTAAAAGTTTCTAAACTAATATAATTAGACCGAGTTCATACTGGCTAGTTTCATCCCTCAGATCAAGAGGGGGAGTATAATTAGCTTTTAAAATTGAACTGTTACCACTCAAACTAAAGGTATGCATGATGGCTCAATTAAGACTGAAGAAATATTCTATATTTATATGTATTTATAAGGCTTCAAATATAGACCTAGACCACCCTTGTAAGGCCCTAAATATAAACCGTTTCCAGTTTTCCCAAGAGCTATGGATTCCATTGTTTCGTTATGTCGCTGAGACTCCTTCAACTTGGCTGCAGCCTTCCTAGCATTGTTCACTGCATTTATTATCCCCGCAGTTCCTCCGCTAAGAGCGCCAATTGCGCTTAAACCGGCAAAAAGTGGTACTAAAAATGGTAGAAAACCTCGCGATTTTGGGGAGAGGCACAATGCCTGTAGGATGAACTTTTTCCACACCAGTAAATGCTTTTAAAGCTACTTCGGCAGCTGATGTGAGGTCGTGAGGTTATTCAGCATACAGTGCATCCCTCGCTTTGTGAAAAGCAGTCATGAAAGGAATACCTTTGCCTCTTCGAGCAGTAATTTTCTTGTTTGATTTCTTTTTAAACTTCTGCATGTCTGCACAGTACAAACTCTTAAGTAATACTAACTGTTATATAAGAATATTAACTAATAAATACATACCTCTCTATACTCTGCAGTCATTGTTCATGAACTAGTCATTACAATAACACGCATCTAAAGTTAAGAATATTAACTAATAAATACCAGCTTCTCTATACTCTGTAGTCATTGTACATCAACCAGTCATTACGATAACACGCATCTAGAAGGCTACTTGAAGAAAAAGGGATCCTTGGTTAATAAAAATATAGTTATTTAGAAAAACAGGGCTGTTATTTGAAAATACAGGGCTTTTATTTGGAAAAACAGGGCTGTTATTTGGAAAAAGAGTGCTGTTATTTGAAAATACAGTGCTGTTATTTAAAAAACAGTGCTGTTATTTGAGAATACAGGGCTGTTATTTGGAAATACAGTGCTGTTATTTAAAAAACAGTGCTGTTATTCCAAAAACAGTGCTGTTATTTAAAAATACAGGGCTGTTATTTAAAAATACAAGGCTGTTATTTGGAAATACAGTGCTGTTATTTGAAAATACAGGGCTGTTATTTGAAAATACAAGGCTGTTATTTGAGAATACAGTGCTGTTATTTAAAAAACAGTGCTGTTATTTAAAAAACAGTGCTGTTATTTAAAAATACAGGGCTGTTATTTAAAAATACAGGGCTGTTATTTGGAAATACAGTGCTGTTATTTGGAAATACAGTGCTGTTATTTGAATATACAGGGCTGTTATTTGAAAATACAAGGCTGTTATTTGAGAATACAAGGCTGTTATTTGAGAATACAGGGCTGTTATTTAAAAATACAGGGCTGTTATTTGGAAATACAGTGCTGTTATTTGGAAATACAGTGCTGATATTTGAAAATACAGGGCTGTTATTTGAAAATACAGGGCTGTTATTTGGAAATACAGTGCTGTTTTTTAAAAAACAGTGCCGTTATTTGAAAATACAGGGCCGTTATTTGGGGGAGAGGGCTGTTGTGGGGGGGGGAAGGGAGAGGGACTGTTGCTGGAAAGAAATTATTAACACTTAAACCTTAATAATTTAAAAGAAGGTTTCTGCAGCCATGGATTTGAACAAGCTTAATAAGGATGTTAAACGCAGAATAATTGAAGCTTCCAATAGTATCCGTAAAAAATATTTGGATTTAAAGAGGGAATTGGGTGAGCAAGCCGAGGTGCAATTTAAAGAATATCAGAACTCCAGTGATCAGCGACCAGAAAAGAAGCGGAGTTTGCAAACAGATCCAAACATTCTTCAACTCCTTGACGAACATTCGCGCAATGTAAAAAGACTATATGATTCTCTGAAAATGCTGTTACATTGGAGAATACGTATAGACCTTTGGCAAAACTAATATCCGAGTCGATGCAGTATGGTAAACAATCTACACCATTTACACCCAAGTCTGTAACAAGACAACAAAGTGAAAACTTTTCTCCGACACTAAAAAAAAAACCACGATTCCCACTTAATTTTACTGGTCCTGTTCAAAAACATGACGAGCTAGCTGCTCAAGAAGAGGAAGAATATAACGATAATCCAATTGATGCCGAGACACGAGAAGACAGTTCACCAATGGCTCAGGATATGAACGATGGCGAGGGAGCTGATTTAAACAGAACATAACCCTGAAGAAAGTTACTTTGACGACGAGTTTAGAGTCGATCCTCAATTTAATCCTGTTCAAATGGATAGTATTGCGGAAGAATCCTTTAGGGAATATCTAGATCAGTATGACCCGCTACCGAGAGAATATGTGAAAGGATTTATAACTGATACGGAAAACGAGTACGATCGCACATATTTAAAACATGATTTAACCACCGATCATCTAACTTTTGGTGATTCTCGGCTTGAATTTAACGGACCGGATATTTATATTAAAGGAGAAAAATTTACTGGAACTCCTGGACTATATAAACTTTTATTTAAGACAAATCCATTAAAAAACAAATTGACCGCACTAGATGAGCGAGCATTCACAAAAATTATTTTGCTAACAAATGCAAACAAGAGAAATTTCGATGAAAAGGAACAACCTGCTGGAAATAGAGGTATTAAATATATGCTAACAATTAAACCATTACTTGAACGTATAAAGAAGGAACATGTAAGAAAGCAGAGATAACGTGACAAGCAATTACGAATTACACGTGCACAACAGCCTCAGGGTTATGGATTACCAATCGATAGTCAGTCTGGTTTCTTACCTGATTACAAAACATTTTCCAATAATAAAATTGACTACGTTTACTGGGATGATCCAAATGAGCTTGTGGATAGATTAAAATTGTTAATGGCAAGTAAGGTAGCTGGTAATAACTCTCATGAAAACGAGATTATAATTATTCTTCAAGAGTTAAGAGAAGCTGGTATCATTGAATAAACTGATTGGACATAGTAACATAGTATCATTAGCACGATGACTCTCGACAAATTCGGACGTAATTTAACACATCCCTATCATCTAGCAAAAAAGCTTAAAAGAGAAAATGATTTGAAAGATATTCCTGAAAAGACTTTGTATGGTTACATGAATATAATGTTGACTTGCGAAAATGGTTCATCAAGGTACCTTTTTATAAATGGTTTAAAATTTAACTATTATATGTTTCCTATTAAGATTGGAATAATTGAATATGTTAACATTGACTCACCTGTAAAAACTTTTATTAACAAAAAAGAATATAAAGTACCAAGCGATTTACTGCAGCAAGAGTTAAAATTTGATGATAAAATTACGTTTTTAGGAGATAAACTTAAATCACATACTAAAATATCTGTTGAGTTTGTAATTAAATATCCTATTTCATAGGTTTGGTATATAAAACATCTTTGTAATTTTAGGTTAAGTATAGTTAGTAGAATGTAGTATTGTAATTTTATGTTAAATGTAACAATGTGGCTTAAATAAATTAATTTAATATGTACAATGTGTTTTATTATTCAAAAATTATGGTTTAAATTATACGAGCTGAATATAAGGCTCTACACCCCACGCCTAAGCCCCAGGTCTGGTGCTTTAGCATGGGGCCCCCGCATGTTAGGTTTGGTCCGTTTGACAGCTGACAGGCGCCATTTTTTAACGCATGCACAGTGCTCTAAAATAGTAGTAGCCTAAGATTCCTAATTATTTACGTCTCTTCTACTATACACAATTTAACCAATGCTATTTAATATGCCCCGGTGGTCGCAAGGTTTAAGGCGTTGGTATCAGGACGAGGTGCTAGGTGGTTCGAATCCTGCTAGATTATTATTTATTTATTTATTTAATTATTTTCATCACTTTTACTATTCAACTATTTCACAACAATATCTAATATTCTCCCGTGGTGCAGTGGCCTTTAAAGCAATAGGACGGCGGTTCGAATCCTGCTAGGTTATTTATTTGAAGATTTTATTTAATTCCCCATTGACCCTGATGACGTCAGATCTACAATGGCGACATATTTAATTATTTCCAATATGGCTGGTGCTGTCATCTACAAAAACTACCCCTATCTATCACCACTATATATTATAATAATAATATATATATATATATATATATATATATATATATATATATATATATATATATATATATATATATATATATATATATATATATATATATATATATATATATATATATATATATATATATATATATATATATATATATATATATATATATAAAACATATTTATTCAAAGTTTTGCTTAGGGGTTATTTTCAGTTTTTCAATAAGAATTTGCAAACAACTAAAGCTCTAGAAAATGAAAGATCTTCAAAGGAATTTAATTCTATTATACGTTTTATATATTATGTTATGTTAGGTTAGAAATTAATAGGATATTATTTCTCAAAAATATGTTTTAATACAAGTACTTAGATTTTTAATAATTTTTACTTGTGGCAGATTGTGCAACCTTTATTAATAGATAAGCTTTTTAAGTTAACGATAAAAAGTTTTTGTTTAAAAGCCCATGGTATGTTTTATATAACACTGGCATTGTAACATTCTTTTGTGACAACGACGGCTGCAGATATTTATGGTAACAATGCTTCAATATGCGTTTTTAAAGTACGTGTTCGATTGTTCGTATTTTTCATTGTAGATACGAAAATGTAATACTAAAATCGGAATAAACAGATGTTAGTCCTTTTGGTAGGGAAATTTTAAATGTTCATTAATTTTGGTAATGCTTTCGGTCCAATATTTAAAATTTTCCTTCGTTTTAAAACTTTTCTTAATTTATTATAGTTATAGGGCAAGTTACCACTACGTAAACAGTAAATATATATATATAAATATATATATATAATATATATATATATATATATATATATATATATATATATATATATATATATATATATATATATATATATATATATATATATATATTTTAAATTTTTTCACTAATATCTATCAGTCTGTAGTCTTTGTTTTTTACGCCTTTTTTATTTTAACGTCTTTATTATTTTTAATTTTTTTTAATCTCTTAAATCCACCACAAACAAAGTCCCGAAGCTTAGAAAGCCATCCCCTGTATATGATCATCCAACAAAGAGTAAACAGGGTCGTGTACAGGGTAATTCGTAATTAAGTGTACATACTTCTATCACAGGGTTTAAGGGTCAGCTTAGATCACGAATTAAAACAGTATTTAAGGGGTTACGTACAGGGATACAGAGTGTTTTATATTAATAGGCTAAAATTTGTATTACCTGTATTTGCTTTTCTAGGTACTTAACCTAATTCTTTTATCTAGGACATCGTCACGTCGTCATTGCCAAGCAAACTGAGGACCAAGAGAGTGAAAGGCTTGTACACATTTCCATTTAATTTTAAGGAAATCGTGGAATCAACGGTCACAATGGAAAGGGAAGATTACTCTGTAGAGCTTCCTGAGCAACGATGAGTAATTCTACGTTGTAGTGCCGGACCTTACCAGGCCGGTACGTGGCGGTTATGGAGTTATCCGGTTCCCGTCATCACTACCCGTGAGGCACTCCTTTCGGAGGCATACTCCGTATGTCTACCGATACGTGGTGGGCGCATCACCCAGCTGACCGCATCGGGTGCTCTGTCACAATTCCATTGACTATTCCGAAGACCGTATACAAGCGTTTCGTTCTCTTGGACTCATCAAGGCGCTCCTGGTGATGCGCCAACCACGTATCGGTAGACATACGGAGTATGCCTCCGAAAGGAGTGCCTCACGGGTAGTGATGACGGGAACCGGATAACTCCATAACCGCCACGTACCGGCCTGGTAAGGTCCGGCACTACTACGTAGAATTACTCATCGTTGCTCAGGAAGCTCTACAGAGTAATCTTCCCTTACCATCGTAACCGTTGATTCCACGATTTCCTTAAAATTAAATAGAAATGTGTACAAGCCTTTCACTCTCTTGGTCCTCAGTTTGCTTGGCAATGAAGACGTGACGATGTCCTAGATCTTTAAGGTCCTCCAGACTCCTTAGCCTCTTTCAACTGCAGATTTATGCAGTGGAGAGGGAGGTCGTGGATGTAAGTCCACTCCTCGAGTTCTGGTTTTCAGCTGATTCAGCTTACTAACACCTAATTCTTTTATATTTTGAAGATTTATGCAGTTGTATAACCTTCTTAAAAATACAGGACAAAATAAAGAAAAATTCAGGTCAAGACTGGAAAAAATTGTATAAAAGGTATTTTGGAAAAAAAACCTTCCATAAACATGTTCCCGAAATGCAAAGGTGACAGTTAAATCCCTAATAAAAGTGCTACAAAATAGCACTAAATTTATTTTAACACATCTAGGTACATAAGTTGGGCAAAGAAATTTTTTTTATAAAAAACAAAATTTAAATGGGTCTAAAATTTCATCCCTTTTACTCAAGGGCGTAGCCAGGACTGTATAAAAGGGGGTGCAGACAAAAAAAATCCTAGATTGTATTGTTTGTTTTGATCGTTGTGTTTACCATATGAGTTTCACATGAGCAGTGAAGGTAGTAATTAAAAAAACATATAAAAATCAGAAATAGTTTAAAAGAATGCGAGCGGCGCATAGGCTGCTCAGGTGCCTCCCCTCTCACCCCACATCCCGCCACCCGCTCCGCTTCTATGTCTATTTTAGTTCTCTTTGCTGTTCACTATGACACTCTTTCCCTAGACGCGTTTCGCCTGTAAGGCAGGTGAAACGCGTCTAGGGAGAGAGTGTAAAATAGGGTTGTAGTTGTCACCCGGAAATAAAATTATAAATATATATATATATATATATATATATATATATATATATATATATATATATATATTTTTAAATATATATATATATATAAAAAAAAAAAAATTTTTAATAAAATATAATTATTATTATATATAATATGTATATACGTGACAACGAATCACACCCAGCCTATTTTCTAATGAAAACGAATGGATTATTTAAACAAAGGTAAAATAACTTAATTACTCATAGTAATCATCAATCCAATGCACGTATCTAAAAATTGACCAGTTAAGCTTATTAAATATATATATATATATAATATATATATATTATATATATATATATTTTATATATAATATATATATATATATATATATATATATATAATATATATATATATATATATATATATATATATATATATATATATATATATATATATATATATATATATATATATATATATATATATATATATATATATATATATATATATATATATATATATATATATATATATATATATATATATATATATATATATATATATATATATATATATATATATATATATATATTAATTAAGCTTGATTGTTTCTTGGGTATGAGGTTTTCTGTATAATTCAAACAACAATATTTCTTTACGTTTTGCACCTACATGGAGGGCTTTTTCAAAAGATTTTTTTATTGTATTTTCATGATTTTAAAAATATCATCTACAAAAAAATATATCATCAGGCATACAACTTAAAATAATAATATAGAGATATAGGACAATTTACATTTGTAAAATTATGCAGTCTAAATTATTTCATTATATTTACGTGCAATAACAATTAAATACTAACAATTACATGATAAGACATACATTTTAAAACTTAAAAACAATTTATTTTATTGTTGTTCACTTTTTTATTAAATCAAAAAGTACGTACCCTGAAGAAACATATTGTTGGCATCATTTATAACAGGTAGATGCACACTGTCGGTAGCCGGAAGGATGAGTATTTTAATTTGTGTTTTTTATAGTAAAAAAATATTTAAGAAAATTTATAAATACGAAAACAATTTTAAAGATGCTTATGCTATGTAGTCCAGATAATTTTCAATTTGTAGGGACAAGTTTTAATTTTTTTTTTAACTATTTAATTAAATTATAATATATTTGGCTTAGGTTGTCAATGTCTTTTTTGTTGTTTACGCAATTGTTATTTTTTTGATATGAATCATTTCCTTTATAGTAAGTTTATGGTAGTTTTTGTCAAAATCCAGTATTTTAGTTTTTGTAAAGTTAAAGGTATGTTTGGTTTCGTGTTCGTGTTTGTGTAATGCGGTAGAAGCGGATTTTTGGTATTTGTGACCATTTAAACGATTGTTAAGATGTTGGGTTGTCATACCTATATATTGGTTTGGACAATTTGAACACGAAATTGCATAAACAACATTTGACTTTTTTTGTGAGGTGTTTGACTTTTTAATTTTGTAAACAACTGATTTACTAAGTTCTGTCCTTTGTGACATACCGTTATTTTATGTTTATTTAGAATATGTTTAATTTTTCTGATAAATTATTTGTATATGGCATAGCAATATATTTTTTATCTTCCACGTTTTCTTGTTTATTGTTAGAGGTTCCTTTGTTGTAAAATTTGTGTATCCTTTGTTTTATTAGTTTGTTAATGAGTTTCTTGGGAAAATTGTTATTTTGTAGAACAGCTCTGACCTTATTTAGTGCTATTCCTCTGTATTCAGGAGATGTTAACTGAATTGCCCTATCTGCTAATCCTATAATGACACTATGTTTTTGATTTGACGGGTGGTTTGAATTATAATTTAGGTATCTTCCAGACCATGTTGGTTTGGTGTACCAAATTGTTTTTAATTTGTGGTTATCTTGATTTCTTATAATTGTCATATCTAAGAAATTTATTTTGCCATTTTGTTCGGCCTCAAGGGTGAATTGCAGTTTTGGGTGATATGAGTTAAATTTGTCTAACACATCGGTAGTTTTATCTTCTGGAACAGCCATAATACAATCATCGACATATCTTTTAAAAAATATAATTGGAATATTCAAATTTTTTATGACCTCTTCTTCCAAATATTCCATGACCAACTGTGCATTTGTCGATGAAATTGGGGCACCCATTGCACATCCGTCAAGTTGCTTATAAAAAGAATCATTATACTGAAAGTAATTACTGGTAAGAGTAAGCTTTACTGCCTCAATAAAATCGTTTTGTGAAAGAGAAGTGTAATTTCTAAGGATGTCCTTTAGGATATGTGATACAAGATTTGTTGGAATATTTGTATACAACGATACTACATCTAGAGATATTAATTTATAGCTATGTGGTATTGCTGTTTTGTCTAGAAATTTTTTAAGGGTAAAAGAATCTTTTATGTAGTATTCGTTTTGTTTGGTAATTTTAGAAATACACTCGGATAGATATTTAGACAAGTTATAAAACGGTGATTGAATAGAAGAGACGATAGGTCTTAGGGGAATGTTTTGTTTATGTAATTTAGGTAGCCCATATATTTTAGGTATTTATATATATATATATATATATATATATATATATATATATATATATATATATATATATATATATATATATATATATATATATATATATATATATATATATATATATATATATATATATATATATAATATATTATATATATATATATATATATATATATATATTATGAAAATTTGGGGTTCTTAGAAATTCAAATTCGTCCATACTTTTGATTTTGCTAATAGGAGGACTCACTACACCTTTTTGATGGTTCTAACTTTTTGGCTTAGTAATTGACCTGTTTTTTTAAAAAGTACTATATTTCTGCAGTCAAAAATGTATACATTTAGGTCTCTAGGGGTAACTGTTTTGAAACGCACTTTAGACCCCGCACTTTCCTATGGAAAATGGGTTTTCATTGTTTTCAAACTTTGCAAAGTATAGTCTCAACACGCTGATCGTCTTCGGGCACAAAACCGAAAACCCTCTAACACCCCTAAAATCACCCTCAAAAGTATTTAAATCCCCAGTGACTTTTAAGGCAGATTTTGGGGGGGTTAGAGGGGTTTTCGGGTTTTGTGCCCGAAAAGACTTTTGATCAGCGTGTTGAGAACTATTACTTTGCAAAGTTTGAAAACAATTGGACGAAACCCATTTTCCATAGGAAAGTTGCGGGGTCCTTTAAAGTGCGTTTATCTCGAAAACAGTTGCCCCTAGAGACCTAGATGTATACATTTTTGACGCAGAGGGAATTATAGTAACTTTTAAAAAAAACAGGTCAATATACTAAGCCCAAAAAAGTTAAGCCATCAAAAAAAAGTGGGGTAGGCCGCAGGTGGCGCCCTCTATTAGCAACATCAAAAGTATGGACGAATTTAAATTTCTCGTCTCAAGGAACCCCCAAATTTTCAATTTTGTACCGATATGTCATTTAGTTAAAAAATTATTACGAAAACTACCGTTTAACCAGTATTTCACTTTAAAATATTGCATATTTAAGATATCTAGATTGCCGAGAAAACAAAATTTACTTCATTTTTTACCTCAATCTGCATTTTTTTATTACATTAAATTATAACGAATATTTAAATCAGTAATCGATTAACAAATAGGCTAAATTTTGTTTTCTTGTCAATCTAGATTTTTTTAAAAATGCAATATTTTAAAGTGAAATACTGATTGAACGGTAAAAAGAAACACAACATATATACATTTTTGAAATGAGAGTAAAGTAAAGAACCAAGAAATTAATAATATACAGGGTGTTTCTTAAAAAAAAAAGACAAACTTGGTATTTTTAAAAACATTTTCGATGCTCTCTTGTTTTATCTAATGACAAATGTTGACGGTTCAGTAAAAATACTTCAACTTTTATAATTTAAAGTTTCTTTTAACTCCGTGGTGCTACAAAATATACGGAAAAACCCTGTACATGTCCTAAAAAATGTTTTAGTCCTATTTTGCAGTACTATTAATAGTGATTTAACTGTTATCTTAACATTCCAGGAAAATGCTTATACAGTATTGTGTTTTGCAAAATACTTCTTATTTATTCTTTTCAGTTTGGACCTAAATTTTTTTCTTTTGCTTTGTATTACCAAGAAGGTTAACAACTGCATAAAACTCTAAAAGTTAAAATAATTAGCTTAATTAATAAGAAAAATATAGGTAATACAAATTTTAACCCGTTTATATAACACTCTTTATCTCTGCTAGAAACCCCCTAAACCCCTGCTTGTTTTTGAGAAAAGGGCGATTAAAGATGTCCAAACGATCACACATTATGCAGTTTTATGGGAAAACAAATAAATGTTATAAAAAGTTATTATGCTTAATTTAATTCTTTTTAAAGACTCTACCTTTAGTGGTCTTAAAAAAACTACTTCCGGCTTTACCGGAAGTGCTGCGAAAATTGACTTTTCCAATAATGTTACTTCAAAAATTTAAATGCAACATCCTGTATATTTTTTAATAATAAAATCTGTATTGAGTCCTATACCTATCTTTGTTAGTTTTTGAGAAAAAAAAGAAAATTGTTTTCCCTATAACTGCATAATGTGCGGTCGTTTGAACATTTCAATCGCCCTTTTCTCAAAAACTAACAAAGATAGGTATAGGACTCAAAAGAGCTTTTATATCAGGAATGACCCGTAGAATCCAAATTTTATAAAATATACAGGGTGTTGCATTAAAATTTTTGAAGTAACATTATTAGAAAAGTCAATTTTCGTAGCATTTCCGGTAAAGCCGGAAGTGGTTTTATTGTAACCTGCACAGATAGAGTCTTCAGAATAAATTAAATTAAACATAATAACATTTTATAACATTTATTTGTTTTCCCATAAAACTGCATAATGTGCGGTAGTTTGAACATCTTCAATCGCCATTTTCTCAAAAACAAGCAGGTATAGGTATAGGATATTATATAGATATTATATCAAAAATGATCCGAAGAAAAAATTTACTGGGTGTTCCATTAAAAAAATCAAAATTGATGTCGTTTCCGGTTAAACCGGAAGTGATAGGCACATATTATAATATCTAAAATCGGCATCTTATGATATAATATGTCATCCTAAAATTTGAAAGCCATATGTTTTCATTCAAGAAAATAAAGGGCTGTGTAGTGATTTCGTTGTCACCCGGTATATATATATATATATATATATATATATATATATATATATATATATATATATATATATATATATATATATATATATATATATATATATATATATATATATATATATATATATATATATATATATATATATATATATATATATATATATATATATATATATATATATATATATATATATATATATATATATATATATATATATATATATATATAAATTTTTATATATATATATATACGAAAATCGTAACTCCATTTTTAGACAGTTAAAATAGATAACCAGTTCTCTTTGCTGTTCACTATGACACTCTCTCCCTAGACGCGTTTCGCCTGCCTTACAGGCGAAACGCGTCTAGGGAGAGAGTGTCATAGTGAACAGCAAAGAGAACTAAAATAGACATAGAAGCGGAGCGGGTGGCGGGATGTGGGGTGAGAGGGGAGGCACCTGATCAGCCTATGCGCCGCTCGCATTCTTTTAAGCTATTTCTGAATTTTATATGTTTTTTTAATTACTACCTTCACTGCTCATGTGAAACTCATAATATGGTAAAAACAACGATCAAAACAAACAATACAATCTAGGATTTTTTTGTCTGCCCCCCTTTTATACAGTCCTGGCTACGCCCTTGAATAAAAGGGATGAAATTTTAGACCCATTTAAATTTTGTTTTTTATAAAAAAAAATTCTTTGCCCAACTTATGTACCTAGATGTGTTAAAATAAATTTAGTGCTATTTTGTAGCACTTTTATTAGGCATTTAACTGTCACCTTTGCATTTCGGGAACATGTTTATGGAAGGTTTTTTTTCCAAAATACCTTTTATACAATTTTTTCGAGTCTTGACCTGGATTTTTCTTTATTTTGTCCTGTATTTTTAAGAAGGTTATACAACTGCATAAATCTTCAAAATATAAAAGAATTAGGTGTTAGTAAGCTGAATCAGCTGAAAACCAGAACTCGAGGAGTGGACTTACATCCACGACCTCCCTCTCCACTGCGTAAATCTGCAGTTGAAAGAGGCTAAGGAGTCTGGAGGACCTTAAAGATCTAGGACATCGTCACGTCGTCATTGCCAAGCAAACTGAGGGCCAAGAGAGTGAAATGCTTGTACACATTTCTAATTAATTTTAAGGAAATCGTGGAATCAACGGTCACAATGGAAAGGGAAGATTACTCTGTAGAGCTTCCTGAGCAACGATGAGTAATTCTACGTAGTAGTGCCGGACCTTACCAGGCCGGTACGTGGCGGTTATGGAGTTATCCGGTTCCCGTCATCACTACCCGTGAAGCACTCCTTTCGGAGGCATACTCCGTATCTCTACAGATACGTGGTGGGCGCATCACCAGGAGCGCCTTGATGAGTCCAAGAGGACGAAACGCTTGTATACGGTCTTCGGAATAGTCAATGGAATTGTGACAGAGCACCCGATGCGGTCAGCTGGGTGATGCGCCCACCACGTATCGGTAGACATACGGAGTATGCCTCCGAAAGGAGTGCCTCACGGGTAGTGATGACGGGAACCGGATAACTCCATAACCGCCACGTACCGGCCTGGTCAGGTCCGGCACTACTACGTATAATTACTCATCGTTGCTCAGGAAGCTCTACAGAGTAATCTTCCCTTTCCATTGTGACCGTTGATTCAACGATTTCCTTAAAATTAAATGGAAATGTGTACAAGCCTTTCACTCTCTTGGTCCTCAGTTTGCTTGGCAATGACGACGTGACGATGTCCTAGATAAAAGAATTAGGTTAAGTACCTAGTAAAGCAAATACAGGTAATACAAATTTTAGCCTATTAATATAAAACACTCTGTATCCCTGTACGTAACCCCTTAAATACTGTTTTAATTCGTGATCTAAGCTGAGCCTTAAACCCTGTGATAGAAGCATGTACACTTAATTACGAATTACCCTGTGCATGACCCTGTTTACTCTTTGTTGGATGATCATGTACAGGGAATGGCTTTCTAAGCTTAGGGACTTTGTTTGTGGTGGATTTAAGAGATTAAAAAAAATTAAAAATAATAAAGACGTTAAAATAAAAAAGGCGTAAAAAACAAAGACTACAGACTGATAGATATTAGTGAAATTAATATATATATATATATATATATATATATATATATATATATATATATATATATATATATATATATATATATATATATATATATATATATATATATATATATATATATATTTTACTGTTTACGTAGTGGTAACTTGCCCTATAACTATAATAAATTAAGAAAAGTTTTAAAACGAAGGAAAATTTTAAATATTGGACCGAAAGCATTACCAAAATTAATGAACATTTAAAATTTCCCTACCAAAAGGACTAACATCTGTTTATTCCGATTTTAGTATTACATTTTCGTATCTACAATGAAAAATACGAACAATCGAACACGTACTTTAAAAACGCATATTGAAGCATTGTTACCATAAAATATCATGCAGCCGTCGTGTGTCACAAAGAATGTTACAATGCCAGTTTATATAAAACATACCATGGGCTTTTTTAAACAAAAACTTTTTATCTGCTTAACTTAAAAAAAAAGCTTACTTATTAATAAAGGTTGCAGAATCTGCCACAAGTAAAAATTAATAAAAATCTAAGTACTTGTATTTATTAAAACATATTTTTGAGAAATAATATACCTAATTAAGAATTTCTAACCTAACATAACATAATATATAAAACGTATAATAGAATTTAAATTCCTTTGACAGATCTTTCATTTTCTAGAGCTTTAGTTAGTTTGCAAATTCTTATTGTAAAACGTGAAAATAACCCCCTAAGCAAAACTTTGAATAAATATGTTTTAATAACGCCACTGAGGTGGACCGTAAGACTAAAATTTAAATAAAATGCAGTTAATAACATAGAACATGGTGTATAACAAAATGTTTTAAAGATGTCAAGTCCAAAAGGGTTTACTTTTACTTTATTTTTATTTTCTACTTTTAGAGGTGCATTTGCAAGAAACACAGTATTAAAGGTCCTAAACATGTCGTTTAACCAAATAAAAAAGCTAGATTCCAACTCGTTTAGAGGAATGAGATTTTTGCGAAGACTCTTCTTGTCAGATAATTTAATTTCAGATGTCGGCCGTGGAACTTTCTCCACTTTGCAGAGAATTGGAACTATAGATCTGGCAAGAAATTTTATTAAAAAAGTAGATTATCAGATGTTCTTCCAACTTAATTTTGTTGAGGTGAGTTAGTAGTTAAAACTTTAATAAAAATAAGTTTAACGGTGTAAAACTTAAAACACATAGACAGTTGTTGGATATAAAATAATTAAACTCAGAATGTATCCATGTTTCTTAACTTAAAGTAAAATAAGATGGATTAAAAGAATTTAATTTAAAAACAGGGAAATATTTCTTTTTGTAAGCTTTTTAAAGCAAAAAAATATATAGCTTGCAGAAATAGTACTTCTTTTTGGGAATTCTATTTGATCCCTATGTGTGATATGATAAATACAAAAAATATTAATATGCCAAAAATATCATATCTATCTAACATATTGTGGGTATCACAAATATGACATATAAAATTTAAGTTATATCTGTCAAATATAAAACTCCTGCTAAATTTCCAGGGCTTCCTTATAACATGCGTTCTATAGTGCTTTATGGGTGCGATCTGCTTGGTCCCTTGAAAATTCATCGTGTGTTCTGTCTCTTGCTGATGTTGAAATAGAGACTGATGTAAACTGCATGTTTTTGATGCTGGTTTTGTATTCTGGAACTCTGTTTGACAATTTTCTATTTGTTTGCCGGATGTTTTCTTTCTTCCAGTCCCTACAAGGGGTGTGTAAACTCCTTAGTTTTCTAAGGGTATTTTGTCTGTATGCGTTGATGAATGCTGTTTAGTTTTTTCAGAAAGCAGTAGTGTTTTCAGAAGGATGGTTTTGTTTTGGTTCTTTTTAGAGCCTTCGTTTTGAAATATTTTATATAAAGGTTTGCTATGACGGGTGAGAGTAAGGATCTCATACGGGCACCGCCCGTCTGTCGGTAAAACTTGTTTTCATAAGAAAAGTTCGTATTCTTAAGGCAGTGTTCAGAGAGCTCAATAATGTAGTGTCGAAAATCCTTGTTCAAGTTGCCGAAATGTAACTTTTGTTTAGAACTATTATTAACTTTTATTTCCTTTTAAACCCGATGTTTCCGTGTAAAAATACCGTTACAGTTGATTCAACCTTTCTACGAGTATCTCTTTATATAATACCGTGAAATTGTACCTCTGTTTTTAGTTGAAATGAGAGCAGAAGTTCCAGATTTAGCTAAAACACATTATAATCACCAATAATTTAAAAAGCTGTTAAATTTGCCCTCTTTAAAAAACCTTTTAAAACATATATCTATTTTAGTTGGTCGATGTCTCCGAAAATCAAATAACAGTGGTTGAAAAATTGGCCTTTAAAGATCTTTACCTATCCACAATAAACCTCTCCAGAAACAATATTAGTAAGATAGAAAATGGTGCATTTGAAAATTGTGCCAATATAACAAAATTAGATTTGTCCTTTAATCAACTGAAGGAGATACCAAAAAAAGCCTTTGATGAAACTACCTATGCCACTGAGCTCCAGTTTTCAAATAATTATTTTACCAGTTTGGATCAGGTAAGAGCAAACTAAATAACTAATTGTATTTTTGAAGTTGGGAAGTTATAAAGGAAGGGCTCAAAGTCATGTATTATATGGTTAAAACAATTTTAATTTTTTTGTAAAATGTTTTAAAATTCAAATATTGTTAATATTCACCTATTTATCGAATACCAATCCGAGTAAATAAACTATTTGACATTATAATATTTACGTCTAGTTCTGTGGTGTCTAGCAGAAATTTTTTCTATAAAAATTAAATTAAATAAAAAATAATGAAATAATAATTTAAATTATTATTTAATTTTCAATTATGTTTCTTACATTAATTTTATCTTTAAAAAAATGTTGTAGACTTTTTACCGAAACGTAGATAACTATTTTGATTTTTTTTGTTGGGGGAGGGTTTTTCTTTATTTTGTTTCAGGGTATCTGCCAGTTCACAGGGGCCAGTCAATTGGCTGAGCACACTTAGTCTCTATACCACGGGACCAGGATCAAAACTGTCTCCTAATATAAACATTTTTGGCCTCCCCAAAACATAAACTTATTAAAAATAAAATAACATAGTCATATTATTTTTTGTTGCATAACGTAAATAATCCTGTATCTATTTTAACATTGTTTTTTTTTAACATTATTTTTTAACATCTTTAGGTCATTACTTAAAAAAGGTACTGAATCTCGTTTCGTTTTTATTTAACTTCAATAATTGCTACCATTGACAGCTAGGTGGGAGTGTCGAAAATAACTTACCCATGATCTTGGTATTACAAAAAGGTGATTTTTAAAAACTGATTAAATAGTTTTTTTATATTTCTATTCTGCATCCGTCATTGGACTTGTATAGATCCCCTACTAGCTACATCTGGAGTAACTTTAAGTTTAAACAACATATGTTCACTCATTTTATTTTGTCTCTGTTATAATTTTGCTTCTAAGGCTCGAATCTCAAATTTCTTATAACCCTTCTTTTATGTCTTTGTTGCATTTTCTAACGCCTTTTTATTTTTTAACTATTGTTATGTTCTTTGTTAAATAGGAATTATTTTGAACATAATATTTTCTTATGCTATAGTGTATCCGCAGTTGGTATGTTGTAAAATACTTTTTTAGTATTAAATTAACTAAATTTGCTTGTTAGGGGGTTTGCAAGGACGTAAAGTACTTAAAGTAGTTTTCGTACTTCTGAAAAAATCCTAACAAGGCGATACATCTATAGAATAATACTATATAGTAATTAAAACCCTTATTTTTTTATTTGTTTAGAATTATTTTGACTTATGACTATAATGTATTTTTCTCGACTTGGCTTTTTTTTTCTTTAGATTTTTTTTATAATACCATTTTTTCTTTAACATTGTCTCACCAACACACTTATGGCCGAGTGATGAACGCGTTGTTAAAGTTAGCAATGGACTTAACATTGGGTTAAATTTAACAAAGAGTCAAAAATAAAAAAACTTGTCAATTTAGCATTGGAATTTTGCTTCAAAAATCAATAAATCATATAAAAAAATATCTTACACAGAATATGAAAAAACTAGGTTTGACACTTTAACAAAGTCATTTTATATAGTTTGTTCAGAAACAAGAAGTACGATAGATAGCTCAAATGGCCAATACTGCAGAAATTCTTTAAATTTGGTTTTTTAACGGGTTCTTTAATATACGACATGCTTATTACATTTTATTGATAAATTCAGTGATGGAATAGCTGCTTTGATTTTTACTTTTAATAAAATTAGACGCTTTTCAACAGAACAAGCAAAACTTCAATAAAATAATCTTTTCTTCTTATTTTTCTACTTTACTACCTACGACATCTATACTTTATATTAGAAACGTATTAACAAATATTGATCTAACATCCTAACTTCAAAAAATCCAAAGTGTCAACATTTGAACTCAAACCTGACTTATTTGGATTTCAAATAAGGCATTGGGGAGAGTCGGAAATATACCATAGCGGGTCTCTAACGGTTTTTTTTTAGTACCGCATGTTATAGCTTTAGACACGCCTTAACCTAAGAAACAGAAAGCTTTTTCTAAGTTAATTTTGTTAATTTATATTTATACCTACATTATATAAATAAACAAATAAAACGTAAAATTATTTTAATTCTTTTGTTAAAAAAAATAGATGGATAATAAACAGCAGTAAGTAATAAAATTCTTGTAAATAAATGGTTTTACTAATATTTATTTAATTAAAACAGCAATTTACTAGGAAAATTAAACAAATATTTTGTTTATTCTAAGTGTACTACCTGAATTTATCAATAAAATGTAATAAGAATAAGCATGAGTTATATTAAAAAACCTGTTTAAAAACCAAATTTAAAGAAATCCTGCGGTATTAATCATTTGTGCTATCTAATGGACTGCTTTATTTAAAAGAAAATATTTAAAATAACTTTTGTAGAGTGTCAGACCTATTTTTTTCATATTCTGTGCAAAGTAATTATTCTTTTTTATATGTTTAATTGGTTTTTAACGCAAAATCCCGAACTAAATTATCTTTTTTGACAAATAGTTAATATTTAAAAAGTTCTGCCTGTGGCCAAGAGTTTTTGTTTTTACCTGTTTTCTTAAATTTAACACATTGTTAAGTCCACTGCTAGTTTTAACAACGCGATCATCACTCGGCCATTAGCTGCTTCATAACTTCTATTTGTTGTCTTGTCCTAACATATCTACAAATATCTACCTAACCACTTCGGATTTACCTGGAAACTTGTTTTGAATTCGACACAAAATATTTTGGTTTTTCTTTTATTCACAACCAGGTAACAAAAGTATTTAATAAATAAAAATGTTTTATATAGAAAGTATAGGCGACCATGGGTGACGGTGCCAACCAGATGAAAAGTACTTTTTTTTTAATAGTATAGAAACAAAAATATTGCAATTGGGTTACCTTAAAAGTTATGACCTATAATAAATAAAAACATTTTTTTTTGAAAAATTTTGGCACTTTCTGTATAATGTCAATTCTCTTAATAGAACTTATACACCACTAATTTTTTCTTTAATTTCATAAATAAAAATTGTAATTATTTCTTAAACTTTAAATTTAAAAAAAAGTCCAAATGCTTTTTATACGAAATTGAAAAAAAGTGGTATATTAGTTCTATCATGTAGAACAAAAAAAAAATGGGAATTGACATTATACAAAGAGTATTAAAAATTATTTTTTGTTTATATAATATAATAGCCCAACATTTAAATTACTACTGTTATCTTTGCCTTTTAAGGTAAGTACAAACCGACCAACAAAATGTTGATAACACGTTGACGGCTGTGGCCAACATATTAATTGTATACAGCTACTTGTATCTGGATATATGTTTTCAACAGTGTTGCGCGTCCAAACCAAACTCAGTGTTAAATTAAAAATGGAAGAGACTGTTGCTGCTGGTATTAGTGCTGCTTTTATCATAATAGCTGAACATGCCCAAAAGCAAAAAAGAAGGTGGTGGCAAAGAGAGTTTTTAAGAACTGGGACAAGTTATGTCCCACAATGCAGGAGCAACCCTCAGCATTTCAATTAGCTCTACCACTCTTTTGTCCATATCATGTTTACTATAAAATTACTATAATACTAATAAAATATGCGGAAATAAACAACGTACCTACTAACCTATAACGTTTTACAACTGATTATACGCTACTTGTTGACAAGTTGAAGTGGACCACACCGTACACACCGAGCAATGTTTTCCATTTGAGATGGAAAACACGAAATAAACAATGTACCTACTAACCTATAACGTTTTACAACTGATTCTACGCTACTTGTTGACAAGTTGAAGTTGACCACACCGTACATACTGAGCGATGTTTTCCATTTGAGATGGAAAACACGAATTACGTATGTGAAAGCAAAGGACACCGACTTTCTAAATATTTACTAATATCTCCCTAATGTGTTGATAAGTGGGTATAAATACCCTAAATAGGATAAATTAGGTTACATTATTTGTCAGTTAGTCTTAAGCTTTGTTACTGCATGTTGCAGTGTTAGACTTAGTTAATTTTCAACCTTTGTAAACCATCGTGGTAATACAAAAAGTTGTATTTAAAGTTAAAAAATAAATTTTTTAAAAAGTATTTTTCCCAAGTGAAAAACTTAATTGGCGCAGTCGTGCAGATTCTGAAAGGAATTTCATCGCGAATTTTCCTGCAGTTTCAACTGTTTGTTCAGAAGAATCTCAGTTCCCGCAGTGAAGAACAGAAGAATGAACATCTGTCTGTAAGTCACATTTCCATTTACCCATTTCCTTCTTATGAATAGTACAAATATTAGTGATTTAGAAAATATTTTTTCAACCCTTTCTATTGGTGAAATTGATAACTTAAATTTAAATAAAAACAATCCAAATACTAGTTCAAATTCTAATATTAATAACAAAGAAAAGATGGCAAGACCACAATTTGATTTAAAAATTTTAGATATAATCCCAAAATTTGAAGGCGAAACTAATGAACTCGCTGCATTTTTAGATATAGCTAATAGTATTTTTGTTACTTATTGGGATACAACAAATTCCTCTAGCGTCCAAAATTTATTACTGATAAACGGTATCTATTCAAAATTAATAGGTAGAGCTAGAACTGTTTACTGTAGTTGTATTTCAAAAGATTGGGCCAGTGTAAAAAAAACTTTAATTGCACACTTTGGCGATCAAAGAAATGAAAGTGGACTTTTAATGGATCTCGGAAATCTTAAACAATTACAAAATGAACCTTCATTACACTTTCTAAATCGTGTAATGAATATTCTTAATGCTTTACATAATTATATTGATATTCACGAAACAAATGCTGAATTAAAAATTTAAAAAAACAATTTTACCAAGAACATGGACTAAATATTTTACTATCCGGTCTCCGAGAACCACAAGGGTCCGTAATAAGATCCATGAAACCAAAAGATTTAGCCGAAGCTCAACAATTTATTACAACAGACAATAACATTAGGTACCAACAACGAAGTTTTCCAAATTTAAGCCAAAATAACGCATTTTCTAATAAAAATAAACCTAACAAACCACATTCGCTAACTCAAAACCATTCTCAAAAATTCATCCCATACATACCACAACCTATGTCTAATCAACAATTTAATAATCCATCTACGTCGCAATTTCCATCCGCCCCCATTAATATACAACCTAGACAAATTAATCAACCCAGATATTTCACAAATAAACAAGTCTTCGGACCTCCGACAAATGTTTTTAAACCTAGAAATAATCAAAATTTCCCAAAACCAACCCCAATGAGTGGAATATCTTCTCATACATTTAGACCGAATAACACCAATATTATTAATCCCAGGAATAATACCTCTCAGAACCAACAAAAACCCAAATATACCTTTGAAGAACTTTACAATATAGACGACCCCCAAACTACTGAATACCCCGAAAATAATCATTACCCTAATGAACATCTTTATGTAACAGAAAATAATAATCCCATCGAAAATATCGAACAAACCGATTTTCAAGCTGAAGACTCCGATAATGTTTACCAAGAATATTACGAGCCAAATTTTCAAGAACTCCCCTTTGTAAACGAGACAACATAGAACTATATTCTATTTATGACAAAAAAAATCTACCCTATATTATAATTCAAGATCCTCCCCTTAAATTACTAATAGATACAGGTGCAACAAAATCATTCATAGACCCAGAAAAGGCATATAACTACTATCAAAAATTTATAAAAAAAGAACCTTTTACTGTAAGCTCTATATTTCAATCCACTTCTAGAGATGAATGTGTGGAAATACCTGCATTCGACGAATTTAAAATAGATGAAAAAATAAAACTCTATCTTTTCAAATTTCATAACTTCTTTGATGGCCTTATTGGATTCGATATAATAAAAAACTTAAAAATACAATTAGATTTTCAAAATTCAAAACTAATAACACCAAACGCAGAGCTTGCTATTTCTCATTATGATTCTAATCGTAAACTCTTATTTTATTTAAAATTAGAACCACATACCGCCGAAAAGATTAAAATTCCAGTAAACATTACTAATGGGCCAATTATCATACCCGAAAGTAAATATAATAATTGCTTTATTAAATCTAGCCTAAGTGAGTCTATTAATGGTTACGCATTAACAGAAATCCATAATGTTGCAAATTTTACACAAGAAATTATCTTCTATGACCCTGTCCCTGTCGAACCCATTAACCCTAACGATTTCGAAATATTTCATGTGAAAGTTAACCCAGACATTACCAATACATTAAATACTAATAATGACGATATTACGAACCTAATTAGAACCAATCATATGAACAACGAAGAGAAAAGCAAAATACACCAATTATGTCGCGAATATTCTGACATTTTCTATAGGGAAGGCAATTCTTTATCCTTTACTAATCAAATTAAGCATAACATAAAGACAAAAGATGAAATACCAGTTTTTACCAAATCATATAGGTATCCTTTCATACATAAACCGGAAGTTGAAAAACAAATCGAGTCAATGTTAAACCAAGGTATAATTAGACCAAGCGAATCGCCATGGTCATCCCCAATTTGGATTGTACCAAAAAAATTAGATGCCTCAGGCAAAAGAAAATGGCGTATCGTAGTGGACTACCGAAAAGTTAACGAAAAAACAATAGATGATAGGTATCCCCTCCCCAATATCACAGATATTTTAGATAAACTAGGTCGATGTCAATATTTTACCACTCTTGATTTGGCACAAGGTTTCCATCAAATCGAAATGCATCCCGATGACGTAAAGAAAACAGCTTTTACGGTCGAAAACGGTCATTACGAATATATTCGAATGCCCTTCGGTCTAAAAAATGCCCCAGCTACATTTCAACGCGTCATGGACAACGTCCTTAAAGGGTTACAAAACACCATTTGCTTAGTTTATATGGATGACATCATCGTTTTTTCAACCTCGCTACAAGAACATATAGTTAATCTTAAAAAAGTATTCGAAAGGTTAAAACAAGCAAATCTCAAAGTTCAAATCGACAAATCTGAATTTTTACGAAAAGAAGTAGGTTTCTTAGGACACGTTGTCACATCCGAAGGTGTCAAACCAAACCCCGAAAAAATTAAAGCAATTCTTAAATATCCCATACCTAAAACGCAAAAAGAAATAAAAGGATTTTTAGGACTCTTAGGGTATTACCGCAAATTTATTAAAGATTTTGCCAAACTGACTAAACCACTAACCAACTGTCTCAAAAAGATGTAAAAATCATTCATAATGACGAATTTATTAAAACTTTCGAACTGTGCAAAAATTTGCTGACTAATGACCCAATACTTCAATACCCCGATTTCACTAAACCTTTTAATTTAACTACTGATGCCAGCAATTATGCCATTGGCGCTGTTTTATCACAAGGGCCAATAGGTAGTGACAAACCAGTTGCATATGCTTCTCGCACCCTAAACGACTCAGAGAAAAATTATTCAACAATTGAAAAGGAACTTTTAGCCATTGTCTGGGCTACAAAATACTTCAGACCTTACCTTTTTGGTCGAAAATTTCTTATTGTTACCGATCATAAACCCCTTCAGTGGTTGATGTCATTAAAAGAGCCAAATTCAAAACTAGTTCGTTGGCGACTTAAATTAGAAGAATTCGATTTCGAAATTCATTATAAAAAAGGCAAAAAAATACCAACGCAGACGCTCTATCCCGAATAGAAATATTCCCTAATGAAACGGACGAATTACCAGTCTTAAAATTTATGCGTGAATTCAACGATAACCCACAATTAGACTCCGAACCTAGACCATCAACAAGTAGAGACACACAATCTGTCGTAGCTCACGTAGACCCTGACGAAGATAATGACAACGAGACTGTTCATACAAGTATTGAAGACCCTATATGTACCTTTAACATAACGGAAAAACCCCTTAATTCCTTTCAAAACCAAATTGTTGTCGATCTATCCGAAAACTCTTACTTTAAAAAACCCATTAAATTATTTAACCACCCAAATGTAAGAAACCGTTGGCACGTCTATGCTAATAGAAATACAGTTTCAGAACAAGTAATTAAGTTACTAAAAGAATATGGTAATCCCAAAACAATATATACATTCTATTTTCAAAATGATCAAGACGATATCCTTTACAAAGAATTGTGTCACTCTCTTCCTACAACCTTTAAAAATTCAGCCTTTAAATTTCTTAAAACAAATAAAAAACTAATTGACATAATAGACATCGAAAAACAAACTCAAGAAATTCAAAAACAACACGAAGGTCTCACTAATCACCGCGGCATACATGAAACATTAAACCAACTTAAATCTAAATTGTATTGGCCAAAATTAACTAGCGATGTCCAAAATTACATTAATCAATGCCAAATATGTTTGCAAGCAAAATATGAACGAATACCAATTCAAACACCGTTGCAACTTACCCAAACTCCCTCAGGACCTCTGGAACTTGTTCATGTTGACGTATTTCAAATAGAAAATAAAAAAGTATTAACAATATGCGACGCATTTTCCAAATACGCACAGGCATATCCCTTGCCCGCAGCAAACAATATATCAATCTTTGAAAACTTATTAAATTTCATATCACACCACGGCATTCCAAAAAATATTACCTCAGACCAAGGTAAAGAATTCAAAAATCATTTAATCACAGAATTCGCACAACTATCTAAAATAAATTGGCATTACACCACAGCGCGCAACCCAAATAGTAACTCCATAGTAGAAAGATTCCATTCCACCCTTATTGAACACTTACGAGTCTTACGTTTAACAAAACCCGAGTTAGACTTTAAAGAAAAATTACTGTATGCCTTAATAGGATACAATAATTCGATTCACTCGACCACAGGTCATAAACCCATAACCCTAATTAACGGATCTATTAAACCACTTAATCCCCTAGAATTTGACCTGACACAACCCTACGACTCTAACTTAATAGAAAAACACAAAGAAGCACTAAAAGACATTTTTAAATCAATTCAAGAAAAAACACAACTAACAAAAGAAAAGATTATCGCTAAACGCAACACTAATAAAACAAAACCTCCCTTATTTATTCCTAGAACAACCGCTTATATAAGTAATCCCAGCAAAAGACAAAAAACCAATTTAAAATTCATTCCAAGTCAAGTTATATCAGACAAAAACTTTAAAGTCACCACTAAAAAAGGCACGTACCATAAAAACATATTTAAAAGACCACGCAAATTAACAAAATCATTTTTGTTACAGACTAATTGTGACAAGTCTGGTAATAATGACACAAGGGCAGGAGATAAAAATAAAGAACCTGGAAAGAAATCCGGGAATTCTTCCATTTAAATTAGGACAAGCCAAAATTAAATCATCATCCCATATATTCCTTCATTTCATCGAACTAACACCTATTAAAAATCAGTTAGAAACAATTACCGATCAATATGATTCCTTAAAAGGTGCAATTAAAGCAGGCCTAAGCTCAGCCTACAATTACGCTTTAAGTAATTTTCATACACACTTAGAATACGAATTAAAAATTGTTAAAGAAAAATTTAACACACTTTACCCTTTAAACCGCAAAAAACGAGGTTTACTCAATCCTCTGGGCAGTTTAATAAAATTAATTTCAGGCAACTTAGACTATACAGATGCAGAAAAATATGACAAAGCTATTACCGAACTCCAAATATCTCAAAACTCTGTAATTTCAAAAGTCAACAAACAAATTTCTTTAAATACCGAATTAGTACAGAATGTAAATTCAACGCTTTCTCTTATTATACATAATCAAGAAGTAATTGGCAAACGAATAACCAGGGTACGAACCGAAATGAATCAATTAATGTTTAATTTTAATTATTATATGGAAACAAGAGATATTCTTGACCAACTTAAATTAAATCTAGACTCCATCTTAAATCTTCTATCAAATATCGAGAATGCAATAACATTCGCCAGACTCCAAATTCTTCACTCTAGCATTGTACCCATAAATAACTTAAAACAAATAGTGAATAAATTAAAAGCTCTTTATAGTAGTTCGCAAATATTATTCTTAGAGGAAAATCAAATTCACCAATACTATGAAATAATTGACGTTTCAGCATATTTTAAGGATGACAAATTAATATTTGTACTAGACGTCCCTTTAATCCTACCTGACTCCTTCTCCTATTATCAATTATTCTCAATACCTACAAAAAATAACCTTACCATCATTGCAAGAAACTACCTGAAGTCTACCTCTGCGAGAGAAATACCATGTTGCCAAATTTTGAGAAACCTGATTGTATCTTCTCCCTATTACGCCAAAAATTAGAAGAACCCAAAAATTGCAATTTTATGCGGATAACAATAGAAGAAGAAATAATAGAAGAAATTAACAGCGAATATTATATCGCAATACTTCCTAATGAAACAAACGTTCAAATGACCTGCCTAAGAACAGAGTTTCTTACACTTCAAGGAAACTACCTACTACAGATGCCTACAGGGTGTTACTTCAAAATAAACTCACACGTCTATTATAACAAAAGAAGCCAAACAACTGAGGAACCACTTGTCCTGCCGGAATTTCGTCACCATAACACTTCCATCGGAAAAGTCCCGACATTGGCATTGAAACATATTTCCCTCAGCAAACTTCATCAAGTGCAATTCCAACAACAAAGCCTTAAACCAATTCCGCAAATCTACAACAATCATCATGTAAAATGGTCTGCACCCCTAAGCTTAGTCATGATTATTATTATAGTCATAGTGATCTACATTTTTCGAGAAAAACTTGGCCTATTAAGACGATCCAAGAAAAAAGAATCTCAAGAATCTAAAGAAATGGAGACATTCATGGACGACGCTCGAATTGTTCCACCCTCGAGCTCTTTCTAAGGATGGAGGAATTACGTATGTGAAAGCAAAGGACACCGACTTTCTAAATATTTACTAATATCTCCCTAATGTGTTGATAAGTGGGTATAAATACCCTAAATAGGATAAATTAGGTTACATTATTTGTCAGTTAGTCTTAAGCTTTGTTACTGCATGTTGCAGTGTTAGACTTAGTTAATTTTCAACCTTTGTAAACCATCGTGGTAATACAAAAAGTTGTATTTAAAGTTAAAAAATAAATTTTTTAAAAAGTATTTTTCCCAAGTGAAAAACTTAATTCACGGATACAAGCAACAGTCAACAAATTTCTTTGATATATTGCCGCACGATGTTGCCAAGTATCCATCAACTTGTGGCTAGTTGACGGGATATATGTTGACACACCAATATCAATAGGTTGCCAACACTTTGTTGGCCGGTTTGTACTTACCTTTAGTCAATTTAAAACAATTTGTAGGTCAATTTAAGGAAACACAAATGAAGGAAAGGTTGGTTAGCTTTGAAACTATGATTATCGAATGACATAAAACAGCCAAAATTGGGAAGTCCTTCAGGACAGCACCAGTTTTATTAATTTTGTTTTTCTATATTATTCAAAATCGGAAACCTTTTGGATGGGGCAAAAAAGTATTTAAATTGTTAAAACAATATTTATATAAATGTAAGTGGATTTTTTTAAATCGCTGTTACTTTTTAAATATTAATTTTCGTTATTTTTCACACAAAATCATTTTTGTAAATAATTAGATTTCCTACAAAAATATTTTTATAATAATTTATCGTATTTTTTCTAGTTTCCAAGATATCGTGAACTTTAATTTCTGAGAACAGAAATTTTACTCCGGACTGTACTAATTATTGCTTATAGGATTTTTTATATAATAGTAATATAAAATAAATATACAAACCAAAAAATATATATATATATATATATATATATATTTTATATATATATATATATATATATATATATATATATATATATATATATATAATATATTTATTGAGGATTTAAACAACTAACTGTAAGAAACATATTATTCTATATTAGATATTTAAGAAAATAATAAAAATCATAAAATTTAAATAAATAGAATTTCCTGAAAACTTATTTATCAAAAATTTTGAAATACTTTATTAAATATTAAATCAAATTCTGCTTTACTTACATATCCAAAAAATAGAAAATTTAATTTTTATTTATATTTTGCGTATCGGAGATTTTATCTTCTTCAAGTGGTGGTGTTATCGGAGTCACTTCCACTGAAAACAATGCAAGCCGTAAGCAATGAAGACCACTTTTTCTGCAACCATACGCTGAACTGCATCCTGTTTTGCAGGAGTCAAAAAGGATTTTTAAGACGTTTTTAGGAGCTGCTGGTTGCGTCATTTTTACTGGTTATAAATAATTGTCTTTTCCATTGCTGGACTTGAAAGTAGGCTCTTAGCACCTTACAACGAGTTTATTCAACAAAAATGATGTTAACTAAATATGAAAATATTAAAAAGAGCATCTTTTATTTATTCATGCATTTAGTGGATGTAATACTGCTCCCTAATAAAGGTAAAAATAATTTTATTAAAATTTTCAATGATGATTATAAATTACGTGCAGCAGCTGAAACTTTTATGGTTTAAAATCAAAGTGATAAATTACTTTTCCATAAAGGTGTAAGTTGTATACTTGCAATGTATGGTGCAAAAAATAAAATTGTACATTTGTATTCACCACCTTTGACAGAGGATGCATCAAAACAACATATCAAAAGAGTCTACTTAATGGAAAATTAATTTTATAATCCCTCCTGGAGAATGGGGAACGATTATTTTAAACCAGTAAAAATGACGCAAGCAGCAGCACCTGAATATTTTGCTTCTGCAAAAAAGGATGCGGTTCAGCAAGTGGCTGCAGAAAAAGGGGCCTTCATTGCTCACAGCTTGCATTGTTTGCAGTGGAAGTGACTTCGCTAACCACCCACCACTTGAAGAATTTCTGATCACCGAAATTGAAGTTCATAATATCTTGAAAACTATAAAAAATACGAGAAATTATTATAAAACCATTTTTGTAGGAAATTTAACTAGCTAATTCTGTGTAAAAAATTACAAAAATTATTATTTAAAAATTTACAGCGATTAAAAAAAAACATTTAAATATCCTAAATATTATTTAAACAATATAAATATTTGTTTGCTCCCTCCAAAAGGTTTCTGATTTTGAATAATATAGAAAAACAAAAGTATTAAAAAAAAATTCATAAAATCGGAGCTGTTTTGAGCACTTCCAACTAAAATGCTTTATTGAGGCTACTATTAGTTGTCTTTCCTTTGATTTCTCTTAAATTAAAATGGGCGTAATTTTGGAAATCTTATAAATTGCAAACTATCTGTTTTTTAGATTCCCTTACACAATATGTCTGGTTTAAAAATTCTTGATGCATCCCATAATCTAATAGAAACAATACCCAGAAAAACATTTCCAAAATTGTACGAATTACACACCATTGATTTGTCCTATAATAATTTATCAGGTAGGTTATAATTAAGTTATTAATAATTTACATATATTTTTAAAAAATATTTTCAAATTAAAATCTACAATTATTAAATACTAGCTTTTCGCCCGTGTGGATTACACGATTTTGTCTGTTTTGTTTTTTTTCGTCCTTACGGGATGGAGGACAATACATCATGCTTCCCGCGGTCTACCTTCCGTTACATTATTTGCTAATATAAATGCCGTTTGTAAATAAGTTAATACATAATATGTTATTGTGAACAATCTCCAAAACTAGGTACTGACAATAAAATAATTTATTTTCATAAAAAATTAACAAATAAGAAAGTGGTTAGTTGTGTTTAGTTACATTTTAATAGTTTTAAATCCCTAAATTCTACCCCTTTTAACTCTTCAATTTTCCTCGGTAATCAAAATCCTAATTACCATCTCCCATACATACAACTTTAACAAAAATCTATTTTTCTTTACAAAAAGTTTTCCCCATTTTAATCCCTTAAGGGATGTAATTTCAAAAAAGTTAAAACAAATGATTTTTAAACGAAGTTAATACCCTACATACCAAATTTCATACTTCTAAGTCCAGAAAAGCCAAAGTTCCATACAAACTTTAAGCCAGAGCTGTCAAACTACTCCCAAATAGTACTTTAAGTACAAGTACCAAGTTAATGATTTTTTCAAAAGTACTTCAAGCTTTTCCAAGTAAATTCAAGAAGTACTTGAAGTACTACCCAAGTATTTTACTTGATGTAAAACAAAGTACGTTAAATAAACCAAAGTAACTGAAATAAATAAAAGTACTGAAAGTAAAAAAAGTTTTACTTGTCTAGCATTTTTTTTAATAACATTAAGTTGTATAAAAATTTTACGATTTACCTTACCTGTAAAGTCTCTTATGGTCATATATGTATTGAGATTTTTAGCAAAGTTATTTTTTTGAAAAATTTTTCGGGTTTGAAGGTCCAATATAATTTTTTAATTTGATCTGAATGCATTTTTTATTTTATATTTTAAGATCTTATGACCTCCCAAAACTAGTGATTAACCCAATATTTTCTGTAGTTTTACCCTTTTAGTAAATCATCATTTTTCTTCTTTCTCTAACAACACACGTATGTTAAACTAATGCACCTACCCTAAAGTCATAAACCTTAAAGAATTATAAGTATTAATTAAAACAAGTTGGTATTAAAAAAATTAAGCTGGCAGAGGAGTTTGAAGAGAAGAAAAAGGCGAGACAATGTGTGTGAAATAAAAATTTAAATACAGGTATCTTTAAGTGGTGTTAGAAACAATTAAAACATTTTCCAAAAAATGTTTTTTAAAGTACCGATAATATTAAAAGTATTTAAAAATAATTGTAATCTTACCATTCTTGGTGTCGTTAACAATTGAATTGAGAGCTCTTATGTATCAGAGTCAGCAAAGGTCGGGCGATCTCCTTGTTTTAACCTGTTTGCGCTATTCACGTGAATAAATTGGCGTACTTGATTAATTTCTTTTTACTTTAAGTACTTCTTATTTACTTGAAGTACTTTTTTGCCTCAAGTACATCGTAATACTTCAAGTAATTTACTTGGTCGAATCAAGTAAAACTGCAAGTATTTTGATATAAATTAATCAAGTACAAGTACAAGTACCTACTTCCTAATAAAAAGTACTACTTTAAGTACAAGTTTTGATAGCTCTGCTTTCAGCCCCATTCTACCCCTTTACGAGGAAAAAAAAGTTTACAGAAAATTATACATACATAGAGAATACATGTGTCCCACGCTATACCTATCTTGACTCCTTTTCTAAAAAATGGTGTTTAAAAATGTCATAATAAAAGCCATTTTTATCATTTGTTCAATACCAAATAAGGATACAAAAAGGATTATGCGATTTTTTAAACCTATTTAATGGACCTTATTTCCCAACTTCCGTTTTTACCGGCTTATACAGGAGTTGTATTTTTACGCCATTAGGAAATCAAGTCCATTAAATCGCAACATTTCCTTTCATCTTTATTTGTTTTTTAACAAAAAAAAAAAAAATGGCTGGTATTATGACATTTTCGAACGCCATTTTCTCGAAAACTAGTCAAGATAGGTATAGCGTGTGCGTGTGGCACATGTTTTTTCTTAGAATTTCCCGTAGACTCATTTTTTTTATGAACAGGGTGTTTTATTTAAAATAGCGAAGTAGGTAGCACCTCCGGTCAAACCAGAAGTACCACATAAGTGTTTAAACATTCGAAATCTGTATCCTTCCAGCCATTCATTTTAGTGAAGTTTTAAAATAGTATAAAACTTCCGAAGCAAATGGCAGGCATGCTAGTAATTTCGTGGGGACCCAGTATATAGATATTCGAAGTACTTTTTTTTTAGGAAAATGGTAAAATTTAGTCAGTTTGTGTTAAAAAAACGCTTAGATCATATTTTTCTGTTGTACATTTTCTTTATTAGTTATAAGAAATATAATGTCTGTTCACATTTCTCAACATAGCCACGCTTAATTTTACATTTTCTAACTTCAGATAAAATTCCGGGTTAATTTTACGTACATTTACAAAAACTTATTACAAGTTTAAGTTTCTAATGAGTAACAGTAATTTTATGATCTTTTATCTTCCGGTTTAATTCAAAGATAGTTTAAAAAAAAATATCTTTAGATTAACATATTATGGCTGGATTAACCACAACAGTAAGAAATTACATATTATTTTCTCTTTAACTTAATAGGCTATGGTTGGATAAAAAAAGGATATAGCCAAATGTGGCTATTTAAAAAAAGATAAATTATTTAAATTTAAATATTTTAAACTCTAAAAAAACATAATTTTGTCCCAAAATGTGAGTTATGTAAATAAAATTGTACTGAATTTATCTTTCTTTACACTAAAAAAAATCCTTTAAAAGTAAATAAGTCAAAATACTAAGGCAAATAAAAATGTGTTAGTTTCTATATAAACGGAACAAAAATAAATAAAAACTTTCTATCATTTTTAAGTGTTAATGAGATATCGATAATTAAAATTAAATAACATTATTAGGGTTGTTAACTTACAATAAAAAGTTTTTGTTTATTGTTAAAACAAATAAGCTTGGCCATTCGCATCTTTCAGGATACTTCTAATCTGGGGATAAGTTGAATGAAATCCTACCGTCGCGTCGCGACGGTATTCTTAACCACCCAATCTACAAGTCTACAATTTTGTGAGTTTCTTTTTTTCTAATTGTCTATATTAGCATGGTATGGTGTTAAAATAAGTCTTTACTATTGTGAAATGTTATGGTTAATTTATTAGGAATAATGGATAATCTTAATGATCAGCAACATATTGGAAATATTTAAGTTTTTAAGGATGTAGAAAACAAGGCATAAAGGCACAACCGATATGAAAGTGTGGATTTATTTGAGGTTTTAAACAAACGAAAATTGATTTATATCTTTTGACTTTTAAATAGTTTATGTAAATATATAATACATTTAATAAAACCTTTCATCGGACCCGAGAGAAGAGAAACTAATTAAATAATTGGTAAAAGCGTAAGTATTAATAAATAAATAATTTAGCGAAACAGTTATATTAAGCCAAAAGATAACTAAATTGTTAATTTTTAATAAAACTTAGCAATTTACCTTAATTAATTTTGGTTCAGTAAGTCAACTTTAGATTTTTAGCTATTTTTAATGTTTCAGTTGCTCTTTTTTTTATCTGGAAGGTACCAAATGGATAATGAAAAAATATATTTTTAGCTGTGTCTTAGTCTTCAGTTAGACGAGTTAAAGTATTACAGCCTTAAATGATCCACAACTACTTAATATGCCTTCTATAAATGCTTTTGTGAAAAAATATAAATTCAAATATTTTATAAGAATATTTATTTTTTTATTTTTATAATCAAAATGATACAAAGTAGATATGAAATGAAAATACGAACGTCGTTGCTGATGAAGACTGACTAAAAGGCCTTTTTTGAAAATTTAGAACAAAAGAAATAAGCCTTTTAGTTTTCTTGAAAATCAAAATTAAAAATATTTTGATGTTACCGCCATAGTCGTGGAAGCGTGGTACAAAAAAAGGCCTAACTATTGGTTTTTGTGCAGTAAGATGGATTTGAATGCGGTTTTTGGCATTCGATTCGTATAAACGGGGGGTTTTTAAGGTCGCTAAGCACGAATATGACATTAGCAAGGGCCTGCTGAGTACCTGATGCGGGCCGAGGACGTTGTAAACGTCGTCTTCTGGATTTTACAACAATTCCTCCTAATATTAGCCCAATTTTGTTAGTCGAGGATTTTCGAGGTCGCTAAACATAATATGATATTGGCAAGGGTCTGCGGAATACTCGGTGCTCGCTAAGGATGGTGTAAACGTTAAATTGACCCTTTGCACGATTCCACATACACATAGATGCGAACGATGTCAAGAACAGCGCCCCCAGCTGCGTTGACAATAATATTTATAAATTCAGTGTCCCCTCTGTTTCAGATTTAGTTATTATTACTTTGATATTTTTATATATTATTTTGTATAATTAAAAAAAATGTGATAGAAAATGAGGACATTAAAAGATAAAGCTTTATGATACTCTTTAGGTTTTTATATGCCAATAAACCATCTAAACAAGGTAAATGAACATAACTACACTCGTATACCAATAAAAATCCCAACAATTGAATCTTAAGCCGTGGTTCTTTAACAACCTGGCTCCAAAACAACTATAAACTCACAAAAATTATACCATACCTCACAGCTTAAAAAAAATTTAATAATGATATTATATTAAGAAACGCCTAAACAATATTTTTTTTGGCTGGGAGTAAATATTTTTGCCTTTTGCCTCTCCTTTTTTAACATCGCCTCCTGTTTTTTATAAAATATTTTTAAAAACATGGTTTTGAACTTAAAGGAATGTAGATTCAGCAAATCAATTGTTTAAAGTTGGGTGCATTACCTTTACAAATGGTCTTAACTAAAATAGATACATTCCATCGACAGCTATAGAAACTTCCATAAAGTTTTTTTTTCTCCAGACAAAAAATATTTTTCCTCTTTTAATCTATAAAAAGTATGTTTGTTATTAAGAAATAAAGTACTTTATTTTACACTTTTTTGTCAATATACCGTTTGTAATCGTCGGTGTAATTTAGGACTAGGTGTTTGGTATGAATTCTGGTGTAAACTAGTTTTCACTTAATTAGTCTAATTCTCGAAGTAGTAAAGTTAGATGCATTTTTACTAAAATACTTAAAGTTATTTGTTTATAAACATAGCCATAAAGCCATATTTGAATTTCAGAAATCAGTCTAAAACGCGTTTGGTATATAAATCAAATACGGAACTTATTTACACTTAGTTCCACTTTCTAGTTCTAAACTTACCTAATCTGTCCTACTTTGAACTTGATAACAAACAGACCTAAATTCTATGTATCCTGAATCAGATCCTAATTAAAATACCCCTTTTATCTTCATTCCATTAAAGTACATGCGGAGAAGCCCTAATCTTTCCACCTTGTTCACTGTGTCATCCCTTAAGTATCTAAATTGTAAAACTTTCTATTGGCAGAAAACCTTTCTATTTTTAAGTTTCGAATTAATACACGATGCGTTAGTACTTAGACTTTAAGCATTTGTTAACTTCCCAGAGATGGACCCTGTATATAATTCATAAAACCAATTTTACAAAAAAATAGTTATGCTTTTTATAAAGTGCTGTCAGATAACATAATTTATACTCCTAAAAATAAATTAAGATCTTTTTAATTTTTTCCAGATATTTTTAATTCCGTTTTTCAAACTCTGTTTTCCCTAAGAACTCTGGATCTAAGTCATAATTCTTTGGAGTCCATTAAGCCGAGCACTTTTGGAGCTCTGCCTACCCTTTTAAAGTTGGATATGAGTTACAACAGGTTGGAAAATATTGCCAGAAGCGCACTTACAAGGTAGTTATCTTTTAAAGTTATTCATAAATATTTTATTTTGTCTGTTTTGTTATTTGGCATATTTGCCGGCAAATAGAAAAACTATATATATTTTCGTTGATATTGATAACATGATATAAATGTTAAAAATAGCAATGTAAAAATTATACATACACGTACTTGATTCTATACCCTCGGACTTTCTATTGAGAAAAACATAAGAACATCATTGTGAGCCCGTTTTTTAATAGGATTTTTTTAAAGTAAGGTTAGGAATGGATTTAAATAATTTAATAGACGTCAAGTGTCAGAACGCTGGTTTTTATATTATCTGTGTAAAAGCCCAAAAATCCATAGTAAAATTTGCAGATTACAGTTTAAATTTTAGTCTGTTTTATTTGGGTCACTCGCCTTTCTACTTTTTGGAAAATGGGACCCTCTTGGTCCGGGTCCCGGGGTATACGTGCTGACCCTGTATACGCCACAAAACTATAGACATATTTACAGTTTAAATGTTACTTCTAAGAATTTTCTTTTTTTTTAAAAGTGATGAATTTTAATTTTAAAGCCAGTGATGCGTCTGTTAGGCGTTTCTAAAGGATTATTCACAAAATAGCCGATCACGTTTTTAAGATATTTAAATATGAGGAAATTAGGTTTGGCTCTCTAACAAAGTAATTTTATACAGTTTCTTTAAACACACTCCGTAGCTCAAGTGACCATAATGCATTTTTTTTAAATTTGGTTTTTAATATAATTAATGCTTATAACATTTTACTGATAATTTCAGATAGTATGACATCTAGAGTGGACAAAATATTTGCTTTCTTTTCTTAAAAAAATACTCTTTTAGTATAATAATTATTAGTAAAACTATTAATTTTCAGTATTTTATTACTTACTGCCTTATATCTATCTATTCCTTGCAAACACAAAAGAACTGAAAGAATTTCTTGTAAGTATATTCAGAATTGTTTAGAAGGTTTTAGCTAACATGTATCCTTATTATTTTTAATTTATTACGTTTTCTTCCTAAAAATTAACCTAGAAAATGCTCCTTGTACTCTTATTCTTCTTTCTTTCTCACGGACATTGTTCGCACGACCAAGTTGCAAGATTTCCTCTAGTAGTAATATGTTTTACTAACAACACTTTTTTCGCGCCCTTTAGAGAACCTGCGTGACCTTGTGATTATACACTAGCGCTTATTGTGGCAAAATTTAACATTTAGTATGTGAGAGAATTTGAATTTTATACTGATACCTATAGTAATTATAAATTAATTATTAGTATATGAAATGTTAAACAAAATTAGAAAACCAAAAAGTAGGCAAATTCACTCTTATTTTAAAAATACACCTCTTTAAATGGTAGCACTCCGCGTTTTTTTAAATATTTTAGGGTCAATTAAAGATTAAAAAAACCTTTTAACGTTGTAGGTCATTTTACACTTCCTCTTTTTAACATAGTTAATAAATAACCTAACAAATTGATAAAATTTTGTAAATTTAAAGAATCATATATCTGTCATTGTTTAATGAAACTACATCTGGTTAGGCCTATTTTAAAAATTGCGCCAAAAAAAGTTGTTGACAAAAACCTAAAAAATAATATTAAAATTAAGATTTTTAAGAATTAAAATTTTTATTGATTCAATATGTCACTTCGATCGGAAATTTTATTTTCTATATTTTTGCTAAAAACGCAAAACAAATAAAATTTTATATTTGACTCAATTTTACTGTAAGTATTACAACACAACAACCGGTGTTACCAGATCTTGGCTTGTTTTTAATGTTTTTTCCACTCATAATTACTTAATTATAAAATCCTTATTAATATTTATTGTTTTAAAGGGTTATTGTAATATATTTATGTATTAAATTTGTAAAATATACAAAAAAATTATTTATAAAAAATTACGATTCCAGAATCAGTATTGAAGTGCATGTTTATAAACAGCTCGTCCTCACGTACGAACTTACAAAACTAACGAGAGAGGCGCCCCTAGTTCTTAGTTTCAAAAGTTTAACAATGAAAAAGGGCAATTAATATGCATGTCACTTTTCATCACGGAAACACTGTGAAATCGCACAAAATGAGCCTGAGCTGCTTCGAACCCTATAAATGCTTGACTAGAAACTCACTCCACCGTGTGGGTTAAAAATATTATAGGTATATGCGCTATTTCCAAAACCAAGAACATCTATTCATTGTGATGCAAAATTCCTTGATAAAGTTTTACATCCTGGAGTGCGTTTGATGAGGATTTCGAACAAGGCATCTGGGCGAATCGACCGTATTCCACGTCGCGTAGGGTCTGGTTTTATTTCTAGTACCGCATGGTATAGCTTTGAACACGCCATTAACTTAAGAAAGAAAGATTTTTATCTAGGTTGTTTGTCTAGAGGGGGAACTTAATAGATTTAAATTAATCAGAATATGTGTGAGCTAAAAAGGCATTTAATAACAATTATCAACAATGATAGACTACTTTTATTTCACATTTAGAAGACACGAACAACCTTTTGAACAAATTTGAATATACTAGGAATTTTTTAAATATTTTTATATATATATATATATATATATATATATATATATATATATATATATATATATATATATATATATATAATTCTAAAGTGAAAACTTTTTTAAAATAATTTAATCGAAAATAATAATAAGAATTTAATTGGCCAGCGAATTATAGTATAGTGTTCAAAAAGGAAATAAGGTCACTAACTAATTTCTTGACTGCCCTTAAAAAGGACGTTAATTATGATTGAGGCATCCGTGCTTCCGGTTTTAAAAGCACCCCTCCTGCAAACTTGTTTTTCACTCCGGCAGTATCGGTGTTTCTATTTGACCTTATTCAATCAGGGATTAGGGATGTAATGCTGAATTGTTGCAAATATAATTATATTTTTTTAATTTTTACAGATTAGCTAGCACAAGAGAACTTATTCTTCACCACAACAAATTAAGCTCTCTCTTTCTTCTCCCCATTTCAACCTCACATTTAGATTTGTCTCATAATGAATTTGAAACTATTCCTCCAAAACTATGGCCCTCAATGAATTCTTTGTTAAGTCTAGATTTAAGTTTTAATAAATTAGGAGATAATTTGGAGCATAACAGCTTTATGAATTTGTTAACTGTGCAAAGGTTAGTATCCATTTTATTTTAATCAAAAAATTTTAACAACTGTAAGCTTGTTTTTAGGCTAAACTTTAGTTATAATGGCATGACCAGACCCCCTTGGGCTGCTATAAGTGAATTGACATCTCTGCAATATTTATATATGGAGGTAAGTGTTACGAAAGTATATTTTATTAAACAAACGTGGTATATATTGATGCCAATAGGAGTACGTCTTTGATTTGTATGATCAATAATTTGTAAGAACCAGCCAGAACTAATGGTTCATATAGTACAAGGAATTTTGCAACAATATTGTATGCATATTATTTATTTCAATATTAAATAGTTTATTAAAATCTCTTCAACATAGATGCTTTAAAGCAGCAGTTCCCAAACTTTTTTCTCTTATACTATTTTAAATTTTACTGGTTTCTATGGACCCCCATTTCTACTATATTCCCAAAACTCGTCAAAAAATATGAAGATTAAATCTAACGACGGAAATTTGTGTAGCGGCTGAGTTTCAATCCTAAATTCGGAGCGGTAAAATAATAAAAAAAAGTTTATTTTCTTGTGTTCTATTTATTTAAATAATATGATTATAGACTTAATAGAATTAAAATTAAACAATAATAACGTACCGTAACTTCACTAATGCAAATCAACATAAAAAGTCATAATTTTATTGGAAGGGATGTACCTGATGGATTGACAGAAAATTATCAATAATTGACTTGAGTTTGGTAAGAAATAACCCCAAATCTCCCCGTTTTGTGATGTTCAATCAATGCTTCTTTGCTTTTTGTTAATAGATTTGTTACGACAGCATAACTTTTTTCAACAAGGTATGACAAGGAAAACGCTATCAAGTTTTCTTGCACTTTTTACAGCCCACATACATATTTTTCGGGTATTTCTGTCTACAGTGAAAATGTTTAATTGTCTTTTATAAATTTCACCTTCAGCTCCTCATTGGTGCTAAGCTCGAGTTCCTTCTCTTGTAATACCACATTTGCAACTTTCGTTTCAAATGGATATAAGATTCATGGTAGTATTTCCACCATCAAAATATCTTCAAATCTATTTTTGAAGCCATCGTTGAGGACATTTAAATGTTAAACGTAAGTCTGGATATCCTCATTAAAATACTCTGTCTGTGACATGTTGGGAAACTGGAAGAATTCGCTTTGATTAATATTTTGCTTTATAAATTTTAATTTTGCAAGAAAAGCCAAAATAAGACCCTTTATTTTTATTAAATTTAGGCCCTATGCTAAAACTTTAATGTCAATTAAATTTTGTGAGCAAATCTGTCAAATAATGCTTTCAATTTAATTGGGTTTTCTTTTAAATCTGGATTTTTACTTTCAAGGAATTTTAAAAATAATTCAAAAAGTGAGTAAATATGCAAGTTTATTTTTGTAATAACCAGCGTACTTCAGTATGTAGGAGCAATCATTGGGGTCTTCCTCAATTTTGTCGCATAATTGTGCAAATAAACGGGTATTCAACGAAATGCGTTTTTATTTTGTTAACTGCTTTAATCACAAATTAATTATATATAATATATATATATATATATATATATATATATATATATATATATATATATATATATATATATATATATATATATATATATATATATATATATTTTAATATATATATATATATATATATATAAAATATATATATATATATATATATATATATATATATATATATATATATATATATATATATATATATATGTGTCTTTTAATTAAATTTGAGAAATATAGTATATACATTAAATATAAATTAGGGCTTCGTTAAGTCTTTTTTAAACAGGAATATATAATTATTTTTTTCCATATAAAGAGGTGATACGAAGCTATTCTTTGACATGTCTGAATGCTGCTTGAATAAGCAATGTTGCCAGACTTTTAGTAATAATTTGGTATTATTGAAGGTTGTTTTATATAGAAAACCAACTAGAACTAAAAACAACAACTTTCAAACTATGATCTAGTTCTGGTTATTTCCCGGTTAGGTTTTCCTCGTTAAATTGTAAATTTTTTATTATAAATGCGCCGTTCTGTCGTCATGATTAGTGCTGGTTATAGCGGCTTTTTATTTTCCCTAATTATATTTGTTACTGGCTAAAATTTCAAATATTTTTGATTTAATAAAAAATTATCCTTATGGTAACGGCAAAGTTTTTATTATAATTATAATATTTCCGTTTAGCAACACTGTAAACGTCTTGAAGGATGCAGAATTTATTACATGTAAATCAAATAGTTAAAAATAAAATGTCAAATAATGACCAATTTTAGAATTTTATTGCGCTTTTCTTGGTAAAAGCTACATCATCCGCATTTTTTGCCTTAAATAATATTTAAAGAATATTTACATTGCAATTTAATAATCGTCCAATTCCGTGGGTGATATTTTTACAGACCCAAAATGTAATATGTAAGTAGTTATTTAGGCGCTTCATTAGTAGCATTTACGTAAATTTAATCCATTTCTGCTTAAAATCTTTAATAATGATATTGCAGGAACGAAATTTACACTTTACAACATTTTAGTTCTTCTTTCACACAAGTACATGTTGGAAATTCAATTTTGTTGACATAAAGCCATTGCACTACGTATTATGGCAGCAGCTCTTAATAAAGTTTAAATTTTGGACATTTCTCTGGAAGTAAAGATCTATCTGAACATCACTACCAATACTCGCAGAAAAGGTAGATATTGTCGAACTATTTTTCGTGTAGGTTCGGGAAAACCCTTTTCCTATTTTTGTGCGATTTATGTTTTTTGGAGATGTAGTGGCTAACATAATTTATGATATTTCATCAAACGCAAATAAATCTTTATAGCCACTAATTTAGATATCATATTTAAAGTCGTTTCTATTCCTGGCAGCTTTATTACTTTTGATAGGTAGCTTTCTACTACCTAAAAGATTCAGTACTATGTAAAAATAAATACCCTAAACAGGATTTATAAGGGTAAAATTGAAATTCGTATTTTGCTTCAGCACAAAAAATAAACTAATATAAAGGTACCAACTATACTATGAAGGTACCAATAATATTTAAATTACTTGTTTAAACAGATTTTTATATAACTTTTCTTTTCTTTAGTTTTACTATTGCTCAAAAAACACATTTTTCTAATATTAGAACTAGCATTTAGTTTAGTGTCACAACAATTTGAAGGACCGGCGCGGCGCCACTGTCTGATTGCAAATTAGGTAATAGTTTTGAGAATCTGTGCAAGTTTTACGATAGTCTTCATGATATTTTATTTTAATTTTGCCATTTAAAATATCATTTTTTTGACAGAATTTTTTTTGCTAGATTGTCCTGCCTTTTTTCAGCACTTAATAGTAATGATAACAACCCTTGTATTCTAGGTCAGCGTTTCTCAACCTTTTTGCCTCAGGAATCAAAAATTTAGAATATTGTTTTTTTTAATAAGTAAATTTTTTTCGCGGATCGAAAATTGTCCGCGGACTAGTAAAATTTCTCCGCGGACCACTTGTGCCATGGTGGTCGCCCACCAGCGGTTGAGAATAGCTGTTCTAGGTCTTTGTAAAACAGATTTGTATCCATGATACACAATTTTCTTACAAATAATTTGTTCATTGTTTTAAAATTTTAAATACATAGCAGCACTTCTCAATTTCGACAACCACCACTACTAATGTATTACTTAACTACGCACGCTATCCGCATGCGGGACTATTAGTTCCCGATAATACTTTTTTTCGTCTGAAAAAAATCGCTGTTACCAAACGATACGCTCGAGGAAAAAATTTTTTTTCAAAACTTTTTTTATTATTTGGCTATATTTTTCTTCGCGATGTATGAAAATATTTTCAAAAATAAAAAGTTTATCGATTGGTGAAAATTTCAATACCAAAAATATTTATTTTTAGTTATGATTTTTAGAGGAATGAAAGTAAATTGTGCCCAAACTGTTTATAAGGTTAAAAGCGCTACAGCGTGGGCTTTAATTTGACACAAAAAATTTTCGGTATCTTTGATAGTTTTAAAGTTATGGCGGTGGAAACAAAAAAATCAATTTTTTTATAAGTTTAAAAAATCACTTTTTATTAATTTAAAAAGTTCGAGACCACAAAAAATGTCGTAAAATACATTTTATGTGCCCGGTGACATACTCAAAGAAACCCACTAGATTTGATCTGGTTCTACGCCAAAAAAAAAAAAACGACACGATAGACTTACGGAATGCGATTCGCTCATGTTTCTGTTTACTTGTGCCTGTGCATCAGATATGAAAATTTTTCACAAATGATGGACTATTGTTTAATTTGAATATAAGTAACACAGATTTATATATATATATATATATATATATATATATATATATATATATATATATATATATATATATATATATATATATATATATATATATATATATATATATATATATATATATATATATATATATATATATATATATATATATATATATATATATATATATATATATATATATATATATATTTAAATCAAGTATTTTTTGTATTAAAAAGGTATTTTTGGTTTACATTTTGCTTTAATTTGTTTAAAGTTTTATTTTTGTAATAACCAGCATTTTTTTCAAATATTATAATAAAATAATAAATAACACGACATGAAAATGCGTCTGGGTTTTAATTTAATTTTAAGTGTTAAAATAATTTTTTTAAAATTAATCCTAATCTTTTTTAACAAATCATACTGGTTAAAATCATACTTTAAATCGTGATTATAATTAAGAATAAAATTAATCATTATTGCAATAAAAAAAAAAATGCCGGCGGAAAAATTGATTTGAATTATTAAAAGCAATAAACCGCCAAGACCCATATAAGAGTTGTTATAAAACGGCAAAACCTTTTTTAATGTAATGTAAAATATGTATTGATTAATTATATTTTAATACATTTCTGAAAAATCGAACAAAAATACTTTTGTAGAATATTTTAACATCAAAACTCGGCGATTTTAATGATTTATTTATTACTTATTTACAATTATATTTAGTAAATCACCACAGTCGGGAGTCGGATAGATAAATGATTTTATAATAAAAAGTCCAAAATTTCAATTATTTCCGACTTCTGCTCATTTATATAAGTATCAAATAATGGTTAAGTATTCACTTTTTATTACGTACATACTTCATGCAAACATAACCACTATAATATTGTTGCAATATAAAACAAAATTATGTGTTACAAATAGGCAGGTACTTACTTTTTCCGGCACTGCCAAACAGTGACATTGATTCACTCATACTTTTTTCTACAAAACTAGGAAAACAAATAAGTAACGTTTGTCATTTAACTTTTTTTATATTGGTAAAGAATTAATCAAGTTTATGCAAGCACAGCACATATCGTATTTGGTCCCTTTGTACGTATGAACAAACGTTGAGCGGGTGGCGATTTGAAAGTCTCGACACGCATTCTACTGAATATTATACATTCAAGTTTTTACACCTTCTTTAAAAACACTACTTAAAAAAATTAAGGAAAGTTTTAATAAAAGGAAATTAATGTGAAACAAACAGGCTATTAGATCCATATGTCGGACTAACTGAAAACAAAAAAAAATAAGCACGTAGACCAAAGGAGCAAAAAACTTGCTAAAATATTTTTGCGCGTTATCTTAGGATTGCATAAGAATGTAGCTTCTAAAAAATTTTACCAAAAAATCTGAGAATTAGAATCTTAAAGCTTAAAAATTTCTTTTTTAAAGTCTCAATACAACCATTTTCAAGCTGTCAAAAATCACCGAAAAATTAGAAATTTTTTTGCTTTCTTAATTTTTTTGAGTAGTGTATTATCTGCCTACATGAATTATTGGTAAAGTCAAGCAACTAGATAAATTTTTGTGGAACCCCACTTACAAATTGTAAACCCTCATTTTTTTTATCACTTTAACGTAGACTCCCGTCTAGTCTGGAAATCACTGCTATAAAGCAATGTTTTATTATTAAACGCATTAAGTGCTTTAATAGATTTGTACGATACTTATATTATGTACCTTTTATACATTATGTCCCTAGGCAATATAAATAATTTTGCAACACACGGTTTTTCTTTGCGTTAAGTATGTGTAAGAGATTTTAAGGATGTTCTAGCTTAATATTTAATTGATGTTTTCTAATTACTGCCTTAGGTTAAATGCTTAGCACTCCTTTTTGTTAGGGGTCTTTAAAATAAGACATAACTATTTGTTGACTAGTTTTGAATAGACTGACTTTACTAGGTTAAAGATAAAAAATAATACAAACAATATTTTTTAAATGTATTATGTGTATAAAACACTAGAAAAACATTGATCTTAAGTCCTTTTAAAATTTTTAAAATTTAATCTGAACATTGTTTCACAATCTAAAATACCTATTGTTTAAAGCACAGCATTTTACCTTGCATTACACAAAAAGTAAAATTTAATATATTTTAAATGAAACACCCTATCTCAAATGTTATTCTATTTTTAAATTACAAAGAATACTTTAGGCAGATTTTGTGTATCATGGCCTATTCCTAAATCTAAGCTTTTTTTATATATTTTTTACGTCAAATATAACGTTTGCAGACCCTAAAATATTTATAAATTTTTGCTATAAGAGAGCTTTTATTATTTAATTAAGTTAGATTTATTGTTGAAGAGGACCTACTTTACCAGATTTTTTACAATATTTTAGAAACTTGTTATACAGGGTATTCAAAAAATAGAATGAAAAATGATATTGAGAAAATTGCCAAACATCTTTTTTTTTAATGAAATTTTATAATTTTATCTTATAAAGCATTAAAATAAAGGGAAAGTTTGTATAAGGTTTTCTATTCCGAAAATTTTGGGTTTTTAAAATATTGTTAGTTTAATATTTGTATGGAGATTGCTGATTGGAAGTTTAGTTATGCTTCTATTTGGTGAGGACGTTTTACTCTTAGTTGGCTATGACAAGGAAATTTTTTATAGCGATTATTTTTTGATTTCCTTATGACCAAATCTAATTATTATCTAAGTATTATTGAAATGCTATATAAAAATATTAAATTGATAATTAATCAAAAATTTAAATCTTTGAAATAGACAACCTTATACAAACGTGCCCTTATATTTGATGTTAAATAAAATAAAATTATAAAATTTAGGGCATTTCATTAAAAACAAAATACGTTCGCATAACAGGAAAGGGGGTATTGCTTAGTGTGACAAGATGTGACAAGAGGGGAAGGAGTGTCTAAAAAACTTGACGTTCGCAGTTCATAAAAAAATATATTCCTTAATTTTTTTTCTTGATTTTTCAATTTTATTTTTCTGTCTGATAAAAAGTCATTTGTATTAGGTATGTACATATATAATTATTTTGATGTATACATTGTCGCCCCCCTCCTTTCCCCTATAAATAGCCCTTTCAATTTAATCGATATTTATAGGGGGGTTCAACTTTTGTTGTCGCAAAGAATGTGACGCGGTGTGACGAAGGGGGGAAGAAGGGGGTCAAAAATGGTGAAATTGAACACCCCGTTTACCAAATTATAAAAATATTGTGAAAAATTTGTTTAGGTAAGTTTTTTTTTTAAATCAACTCGAATTAAATAATAAAGGCTTTTTAACAGCAAAAAATTGATTATTATTTTAGGGCCTGCAAACGACATTTTTGACGTTAACATAAATATGCAGAAAACGCTTACATTAAGATATAGAACAGGACACATAAAATTTGCCTGAAATCTTGTGTAGAATCAACAAATTAAATAATATATACTATTTTATATAAAATAAGAAAGTTAACACTACTTGTGGTTTAATCAAATGTGCCACCAACTTAAAAACATCTTTGCTGAATTGTCTCCATTGGCATTAGCATACATTCGAATTTTCAAAATTTTCAAAAGCTTATTTTTTAAGAAATCGATCGCCGCACCCTATATATATACAAGCTCAAAAGCACGTAACACAAAACATACTTTTCTGAAAAAAGGAAATTTAGGGTATTTAAATTTACATTCTTGCAGGGCAACAATTTAACGAAATTAGAACGAAACGCTTTCGGTAAAATGCCTGTCATGTTTGAACTGGATCTTTCGAACAATAACATCAACAACGTTAGTTCAAGAGCTTTCGAGGGTCTGCTTCAGCTTATTCATCTCAAAATGAACAACAATAATATTAGTACTATACCAAACGGAGCGTTCCAGGGTAAGTGCACTCGTCCTTCTATTAATGAAAGGACATTGGAGAAATAGACTAGAGAGAAATTATGTGTATGTTTAAAGAATATAAAAGCAAGATAAAATATGATAGAGGGTTTCTTTGTAATATTAGGACGCCTCTTTATGGCAAATAATTGTGGTAACATAAAAGGCATATATCTTTTAAATTATGTTCTTAAACAATTACATTTATTATTAAATGGATTGATAGAAAAGATGATTTTTAGTCATAAACTGGTCGTAAATGACTTAAAAATTAATTTTAATATGATATTAGCAACCTTAAAAGACATTTTTATCATTGCATCAAAAGTCTAAAGCTACAGGGTGAGCCGCTAGAGCCAGGTATAATTTGTGTCTTGCTAATTTAAAAAATAATGCTTTGCTAAGATTTACATGTATTTAAATAGTTAATTATACTAAAACCTTTCATATTTATTGTGCATATTAACTTATTTAACTTAAAATAGTGCTATTGGGTAAAATAAAAATACAGGGTAATTTAGAAATCCAATTGTTTAACGCCATATAAATAACAAATTAAGCCAAAATAACTGTACAAATGTAGAGATTTTAAATAATCTTTTAACTGCAGATTATACAGGGTACCGCAAATCCAATACTGAAAAATTAAATTATACCTATTTTAAAAGTACTTTTAATTTGATAAATGAAATTTTATGTAAGCAGTTAAATTATTTTAATAAATTGATGACAAAAATAAAAGTTTATAATAAAACAAAATGATTTTAAAAAGATGGCATTATTTATTTTAGCATGGGAAGTAACTTAAAAAGCAAATATATGCCCAAGGTAAACGGAAAACATTACTGAATGTTTATAATCAAATTCTCGACATAATAGAACGGTCACTTAGGCAAGGGAATCAGTATATACGAGGTTCTGTATAATAGTATTTTAAACATAAAAAGATCAAAAATCTTTTATAAATAAATGTATAGGGACGTTATTATAAAGATAAACATTAATGTGGTGGTTTACACAATCCTTAATATCTCGAAAACTGTAACAGCTATGGAGAAATGTTATATAACCAGAAATTAGGATTATTAAATTATTTTTAAAAAAGTTTTACCTACATTTTTGATTGGAAAAATATTAAAGTAAAAAGTTAAGTTATAACTTTAAATAGTCTTAAAAATTTGATTTTTTTATTATAACTTAAAAAGTATTGGATTTACAAAATATATATATATATATATATATATATATATATATATATATATATATATTATATATATATATATATATATATATATATATATATATATATATATATATATATAGAGGAGAGTAGTCGCGACTGACTAGTTAAGAAAAAATATCGAAACTAGAGTAGTGGGTGTAGCAGTCTTTTTTAAATTATTGAAAAAGGATTGGTGGCCTGGATTTAGTAATGAAACCCTTTTCTGTTTTGTCAAGCTTTCGAGAGTTTATTATTTTCTCCCTTCCTCAGGACTAACTAAAAATAAAGTTTTTACAATTAGAAAAAACTAACCTAAAACCCTAAAAGATTTAACTCACCAAAGTGGGTTGCTATGTGGAAACAAGTAATATCCATGCGGATAATCAAGATTTATCTCCATATGTATGTTAAAAACTACATCTTTACGGGGAAAAAATTTATTTAAAAACTTAAAGGAGAACCGGGATGAGAACACGTGGAAAAGCGCGGTTAAAAGTTCTGACAGCCGTGATCGAATGTATAAAACTATCTGAATGAATCACCGACATACGTTACTCGAAAACTTCGATTAGAGAGGATGCGAGATTAATGACATGTGAAAGAGAGACATATCTTGTTATTTTTACAGCGCAGGATCTATATAATCATCTAGGAACTGTTCCACAGTACAGTACCTGACTGAGTAAATTTATTAATGCTATTTTTAATTTTAATTTTAAGAGATTAGTATTAAAAGTATGCCAAGACCCGTGGAAAACGGTGAAACACCCAGCACTTCCTGTCATTTTCCTTTATTCATGGTTTGACTTTTTTGTTATAGTATAAAACTTTAATCTTAGAAGAAAACAGGTATGAAAATGACAGATGAAGAAAGGTTTGGCATTGTATATAAAATACCATGTAAAAATTGTAACAAGTCATATGTTGGACAGACATCTAGAAATTTAAAAGGCCGCATCACTTCCCACAAAAGTGATTGTAGGCGAGGTGTTCATTCATGTGCTTTAGCGGAACATGTCTTGGTTGATGATCACCAAATTGACTGGGATCATGCTGAGATCTTAGAAAATGTCAATTCATATCATAAAAGACTATTCCTAGAAATGGTCCATATAAATCTGGAATCCAACGTTCTCAATAAGAAAAGTGACATCTCAGATCTCAGCACGGTTTACAGTTATTTATTACGGTTAGAACAAGAAAAATATCGTAGCTTAATTGACTGTCCAGCTCCTGACGAATAATTCTTTCTAAAATTCTTTATAGTTTGTGTTTTCCTTGACGTTTGGGAGACGGTGTTTCCTCTTGTTTTCTTTTCTGTAGTCATTTTCATACCTGTTTTCTTCTAAGATTAAAGTTTTATACTATAACAAAAAAGTCAAACCATGAACAAAGGAAAATGACAGGAAGTGCTGGGTGTTTCACCGTTTTCCACGGGTCTTGGCATACTTTTAATACTAATCTCTTAAAATTAAAATTAAAAATAGCATTAATAAATTTACTCAGTCAGGTACTGTACTGTGGAACAGTTCCTAGATTATTATATAGATCCTGCGCTGTAAAAATAACAAGATATGTCTCTCTCTTTCACATGTCATTAATCTCGCATCCCTCTCTAATCGAAGTTTTCGAGTAACGTATGTCGGTGATTCATTCAGATAGTTTTATACATTCGATCACGGCTGTCAGAACTTTTAACCGCGCTTTTCCACGTGTTCTCATCCCGGTTCTCCTTTAAGTTTTTAAATAAATTTTTTCCCCTTAAAGATGTAGTTTTTAACATACATATGGAGATAAATCTTGATTATCCGCATGGATATTACTTGTTTCCACATAGCAACCCACTTTGGTGAGTTAAATCTTTTTAGGGTTTTTAGGTTAGTTTTTTCTAATTGTAAAAACTTTATTTTTAGTTAGTCCTGAGGAAGGGAGAAAATAATAAACTCTCGAAAGCTTGACAAAACAGAAAAGGGTTTCATTACTAAATCCAGGCCACCAATCCTTTTTCAATAATTTAAAAAAGACTGCTACACCCACTACTCTAGTTTCGTATATATATATATATATATATATATATATATATATATATATATATATATATATATATATATATATATATATATATATATATATATATATATATATATATATATATATATATATATATATATATATATATATATATATATATATATATATATATATATATATATATATATATTATATATATATATATATATATATATATATATATATATATATATATATATATATATATATATATATATATATATATATATAAAATACATATACAGGGTGGTCCACCCCGCGTCGGTAAATAGTTACTAAACCGTTGAGCTTATGAGAAAATTTTCTTAACAAAACTGTTATAATTTTATCTCTGTTAAAATCCAAAACTATTTTCTAGTATACAGGGTGTCTCAAAACAGAGTAATATCAAAAATTATAATTTTGTTAAATGAAATACCCTATGTTTTTATGTGGCAGATGAAGCCTCTGTGACTTCTGTATTCAACTTTAAATTTGTATGTGGGTCGAATGTAGCGTTGCCAAGCTATAAATGTTTTTTTAAAAGATAAGTCAAAAACATACTTTTTTCAAAATGTTATGTCTCCGCCACTGTTTGTTAATTTCGCTGACAAATTTACACGTAATCTAATGTTGACATACTTTATCTTAAACTATCTTCATTTTTTTGATTAAATTATACAGGGTGTCCAAAATATTTATTCAAACATCTCTATTTTAATTAAATTTCTTAAATGCAACACCCTTTATATTATTTTGCCGTTGAAAAGCTTTAAGTGTACTCTTTAACATTATGTTTGCCTTACCTATTGCACTATCGTTTTGAGATACTAAGGCTTTTTCGTAAATTTATACACAAAATGGAAAATATCGTAGGCGGCTGGGCTCAAGAAGTCCAAACAATTGATACTCGTTGGCATGTAAGTGTTAGTAATTATTTATGTAATCTGGTGACATGTGGTTACATCTTGTGCATATTATCTTTCCTCATTAAGAAGTATTTGGCAATTAGAATGAATTATACACAGCAAGAATCAATTGAAATGAATTATATCCTTGGAGAATGAGAAGATATCCAGATGCAAGATCATTCCAAAGATTGATGGATAGATTTGACAGGACTGGAACAGTTAAGTACGAAAAGCATGAAAGAATAAAGCCAGTGGTAAACGAAGAAAATGAATTAAACGTGGTCGCATCTGTTGTTGAAGACCCACATAAAAGTACAGCGGACATAAGTGAATTTCTGAACTTAGGTCAAACTTGTGTGAAGAGAATGTTGAGTAAGAATAAGTTTCATCCATATCGCGTGCAATTGATTCAAACACTTGAAGGACAAGACTTTGAAAATAGGATACATTTCTGTAATTGGGGTCTTGCTCGAATTAGAGAAGATATACGATTCTTTAACATTGTATTATTTACCGATAAGGCGACATTCCACAATAATGGTCATGTGAACAGGCGTACCAGCAACATAGGTGGAGTATAAATGTTTGGGGAGGCATAATTGGAAACCACATAATAGGGTCTCATTTTTTTGATGGACACCTTAATAGGGATATTTTTCAAAATTTTTTAAATGAAGATCTTGATAATTTGCTAGAAAATATATCTCTACAACTATTTAGAAGGATCCGGAGTCCGAAATACTCTGGATGAAAAATTTCCAGGCCGTTGGATCGGAAGAGGAGGATCTGTTCCTTGGCCTTCAAGGTTACCAGACTCAACAAAACATGATTTTTTTCTATGGGGGTACGTTAAAGAACTGGTCTACAAGATAACCCCAACTACAACAGCAAATATTCTAGAAAGAATAAGAGAAGCATTTAATTCAATGAACTCTAAAATGTAAATAAATCTTTAACCGACAGGTTTAATATGTGTTTACTGCAAAATGGTAGAGTGTTTGAGTATTTAATGAATTAGTTGGGTTTATGTAAATGTATTTATGTTATCTTTATTAGTCTTGTGTTTTCAATAATTTTATTAAATGTAAATAAGATAATATAAATTTATTATACAAAAAGAAGTAATATTACTATGCCACCAAGTATCAATTATTGTTTCGATTTCTTGAGCCCAGCCGTCTACGATATTTCCCATTTTGAGTGTAAATTTACGGAAAAGCCTTAATATCTCAAAGCGATAGTGCGATAGGTAAGGCAAACATAATGTTTTCTGAAAGAGCACACTTAAAGCTTTTTAACGGCAAAATAATATCCAGGGTGTTCTGTTTAAGAAATTTAATTAAAATAGAATTGAAAGTAGAGATGTTTGAATAAATATTTTGGACACCCTGTATAATTAAATTAAAAATAAAGATAGTTTAGGATAAAGTATGTCAACTTTGAATTACATGTAAATTTGTCAGCGAAATATACAAACAGTAGGGGAGACATAACATTTTGAAAAAGTATGTTTTTGACTTATCTTTAAAAAAAACATAGCTTGGCAACGCTGCATTCAATCCACATACAAATTTAAAGTTAAATACAGAACTCACAGAGGCTTCATCTGCCACATAAAAACATAGGGTATTCCAATTTAACAAAAATATAATTTTTGATATTACTCTTTTTTGAGGCACCCTGTATACTAGAACATAATTTTGGATTGTAGCAGAGATAAAATTATAAAAGTTTTGTTAAGAAAATTTTCTCATAAGTTCAACGGTTTAGTAACTATTTACCGACGCGCGCTTAATGGACCACCCTGTATATAAAACTTAACTTAAATATATTGTATAGCTTTTATAGTTTTTGAGATATTGAAATTTAAAACAAAATTAATAATATTTTAAAAACCAAAGGAGATTAAGAAAATATTATAACAAAAATAGAGCTACCAAAATTGTCCATATAAACATAATTGATAAAATAAATAATAAAAAAGATAGGTATAAACAAAAGTTTGATTTTGATCAAAAATTTCATTCCAAATTAGTAAAAAAAATATATTTTTTTAATAATTGGATTTTTGTATTTTTTTATTTAAATTATTTATTTAATTTTTTTTATTCTATATTACTTAAAATCAAAAATACAATGTAATAAAAATACTATTTAGGATATGGAATAATATTTTTTGGCTTACCCCGTATTTTTATTATATCTTATAAAACTTTGTAGGTTAAACGAGTTAATATACAGGAAAAAATGTAAAAGTGGTTGTATTATTTACTATTTAAATACAGGTAATATTTAGCAAACAATTATTTTTTTAATTAACAAGACACAAATTATACCCAGCTCTAGCGGCCCTTCCTGTATAGGTTTAGAGTTTTGGCGCAATGATAAAAATTGCTTCTTTTGGGGGTCCTTAATAACATATTAAAATTTGGTTAAAGATTTTTACAGATTTTACTAAATAACTGTAATGTGCTTAAATAAAATGCGGACTTTAAAAATTAAAAATAGTTTTTAACTTAATGAAGGAAATTTGCACAGGGGTTAAGAATCTCTTAGTTTTTTGGCACTTTTTGCCAATTTTTATACATTATATTTTTTAGTTTTTAGACGTTGGTTTCTATTTTTTGTTTATTTTTTTAATTTTGTAGTGCTACATTTTTGTTTTTTTTTAGATTTGGCATTGCATAAGACCAAACATAAGTTTTTATTAAACATGTTTTGTTAAGTATAAATTATTTAAAAAAATTGTTTTGATTAAATAGCTTTACGCGCATGTCTTCTTCAATATCGATACAATGACAAGAAATAATCTTTATATGCTAATATTGCTTTAACGGAGTTATATGCCTTAAAGGGAATATACTGCAGAAATTCTTTATCATAAGAAAAAACAATGTGTTATTTTTATTTTCTACTTATTTTTCATCCTATTTTGACAATATTACGTAGTATGTAAGCTGTCATTTAGTTACACATTATTTTAGGTTTAGTTGCGTTAGCCAAATTGGATTTATCGCACAATGTACTAGTTAAACTTGACAACAAAACTCATGGTGTATTTGATGACTGCCTATCCTTGGAAAAGGTAATTATAATTATAATTATTAAAACATAACAAAATTATTAGGTTCCTAAAACTAATAATCTATAAAAATTTTTTGCACATTCTTCTAGAAAGCAGAAAATTACTTTTTATTTTTGGCTGTTTTTTGTGGTAATTGCATACTTGTTTTTCGAGCAAAAAATGAAATATAACGCTCACGCATATTTTCGAAGATGTAATCATTTATTTTTTATCATATTCCCCTAATCTTGTGTGGCTTAACAAAGTTTTATAAAGATTGCGAAAACCCGTTTTTGTCTTGTAAAAGCTATTTTGGTAAATCCGAGGTTGAAAGCAAAAGAGCGAAATAAGATAGTAATAGGAGTTTTACAGCTATATTAAATAAACGATATAAAAAATATGCTTTAGATACATTGAATAAAAAAATAAAAACTTGTTTTTTACACATAAAAATTGTACAGTCTGCTTTTAAGTTTACTGTTTACGATAAAGCTACAATAAATTACTAACGACATGTAAGTCCAAATGGTAGATTTTAATTAAATTTTATTCCATCTTTATTTATTTCTTGAATAGATGTTGTGCAGCAATTTAAATGCAATGTAATTATATTTTTCTGGTATATCGTGGTTAAATATATTTTAACTTTTAATAAATGTTTGTAAATAAAGAAGTTAATTTTTTGTTGGTAATTGTAGGAAAGCGGCTTAGGGCCAAGATATTTATAAATGTGATTTAACTGATAGACGTATCTTGTTAAGAAATATATATTTTTAAACTTTCTTTCCCCAGTTAGTGTAGAAGTTTATTAACAAATTAAAAAAGCAATCTTTATTGAAGTAATAAAGCGATAAAATGCTTTTTTTCCTTAAGATATTTTTTTTAAATACATTTAAGAAGTCCAGAGCAAGGCCTAATTTTGCCTTAATGATCACATTTTATTTTACGCCTTTACGGAATACAGATTATGTTACGTAAAATTAGCTATAAGCAAATAGATATATATATATATATATATATATATATATATATATATATATATATATATATATATATATATATATATATATATATATATATATATATATATATATATATATATATATATATATATATATATATATATATATATATATATATATATATAAAATAAAAAATAAATAATTTTTAAAAATAGATACCAATGAAAGAAAAATAAAATTTTCCTGTAGGTATGATTACTAAGTTGGTTGTTTTAAAATTACGAGGCCTCCAAATATATGGATAACCCCGGTCCAGCCAATCCGATTACACGTGTCTACGGCCTACATTCGGTGTGACCATCCCCAACAAGGGTGAAACACGTGTAATCGGATTGGCTGGAACCGGGGTTATCCATATATTTGGAGGCCTCGTAATTTTAAAACAACCAACCTTAGTAATCATACCTACCAGGATATTTTATTTTTCTTTCATTTATTAAGGAGTCTCTATGCCCAAAGAATTTCTACCTTTTTGTTATTATTTTTAACAAGGCTCAAGAATTTAATTTTTTTATATATATATATATATATATATATAATATATATATATATATATATATATATATATATATATATATATATATATATATATATATATATATATATATATATATATATATATATATATTATATATATATATATATATATTGGTTTAAAATGTTTATGATTTTTGCAGAAAAAAAAGACACTTAAAATACTAAAATTATTTCTTTGTCCACTTCTGGTCGAAAAACTAAGAATACAAATTTGGTTTTTGAAAGAACTCAATGATTATTATTAAATATTTAGATTTAACATAGATTAAAGCAATATCCACCAGAAGTTTTATTATTTTTTTCTCTAAATTATAAAATTGCTCTTTTCCTAATTTTAGTAAGTTTAATTGCATAAAATGATTTAGGCTGGGTTTAGTTTAAAAATGTAATCTAGCGCTAATTTATAAAGCTTTTATTATTTATTCACCTATTAAAGTTACTTTACCACCTTTGTTAACATTACTTTCTTTCTTCAGTATGGTGACTTCTAAATGATTTTATATAGAAATAAATAAAAAATAAAAATAATGGAATACTTAATATATTTACACAACGTGGAATCCTATCCCTTACGGCTTGAGATTTCGCCATTTTTTTTAATACTGCCGAAAAATCGCTAAAAGTTATCTCTGCTTAAGATATACATGATAACACTCTTTTTTCGTATAATAATGAAATAAGAAATTAAAACAGGCTAATATCAAGGTCATATGACCTTATTTCACTTTCAAAATACTTATTGGAAGGTAAAAACCAAGTAAAAAACGAAATTTCATTGTTTTGCCAATTTTTTTTTAAAAGCAAATTTAATTTATCTAGCATATAAAAAAAAACGTTTTAATACGTTTAAAATATAATTTTTTCTTTGCAAGTTGATCTATATACATACTCCTTTATCGACCGGTAAAAAAACATAAAAATAAAAAATCTTCCCAGAAATCTTTAAAAATTAACCAAATTTAAATTTATACAATAAGGACTATAGAAATATATATATATATATATATATATATATATATATATATATATATATATATATATATAATATATATATATAATATATATATATTATATATATATATATATATATATATATATATATATATATATATATATATATATATATATATATATATATATATATATATATATATATATATATATATATATATATATATATATATATATATATATATATATATATATATAAAAGAAGTTTTATATTTTTTCTAAATTATAAAATTGCTCTTTTCCTAATTTTAGTAAGTTTAATTGCATAAAATGATTTAGGCTGGTTTAGTTTAAAATGTAATCTAGCGCTAATTTATAAAGCTTTTATTATTATTCACTATTAAGTTACTTTACCACCTTTGTTAACATTACTTTCTTTCTTCAGTATGTGATTCTAAATGATTTATATAGAAATAAATAAAAATAAAAATAATGGAATACTTAATATATTTACCAACGTGAATCCTATCCCTTAGTTAGATTTCGCATTTTTTAATACTGCCGAAAAATGCTAAAGTTATCTCTGCTTAAGATATACATGATAACACTCTTTTTTCGTATATAATGAAATAAGAAATTAAAAAGGCTATATATCAAGGTCATATATTATTTCACTTTACAAAATACTTATTGGAAGGTAAAACCAAGTAAAAACGAAATTTCATTGTTTTGCAATTTTTTTTTAAACAAATTTAATTTATACATATATAAACTTTTAATACTTTAAATATAATTTTTTGATATTGATTATATAAATATCTATATAATAAAAAATTAAAAATAATAAATTTTCCCAATAATCTTTAAAAATTATATAAATTTAAATTTATATAATAAATATAATATTATATATATATATATATAATATATATATATATATATATATATATATATATATATATATATATATATATATAATATATATATATATATATATATATATATATATATATATATATATATATATATATATATATATATATATATATATATATATATATATATATATTTTATACAAAAAAACATACATAATAGAATCATGCCTATCTTGGGTGCGCACAAAAGTATAAGCGATTTTTCGTCTGCCATTAAAAAAACACATTTGTCCAGCTTAAGTAAAGACTATTTGTTAAAATTAAAGAAACAGCTTACCTATATCCTTAATCCCTGAATTTAATTTGCATAAAATTTCCTCACTGCATAAATTAAAATTTGTTGAAATTAAAAAGGTTCTTTAAGAAGATTTTTTTCATTTTAGCTTCTTTGACGACTCTATTTTGGGGCATATAAATGAACATGGATTGAAATAATTACACTTTTTAACGTATTCCAATTTGTTATACTTTTTTATGTCGATGATTTAAAAATAAAATTAAAAAAAAATTGTTGAATTCTATTTTTTGCTTTGTTTTCTTTTAAGTAAAATTTTTTAATGCAAATATGGTTATGAGGCCTTGATAATTATCGTTTTAATTTCCCATCCCCAAATAATACGAAAAAGAGTATAATCATTTATTTATATCTTGCGCAGATGCAACTTTTAGTGGTTTTTTACCACTATTTTGCAAAAAATGGCGAGATTTCGAGCGTTAGGTTGTGAATTTTTATGTCTCTAATAACTGTGCTAAGTGGTTTGCGCCTTTTTTTCTCCCGACAGACCTGTACGGGCAATATACAATATACATAGAAAACATTTGCAAAATAGATAAAAATTACTATACACAGCATTTAAATTGAAACATTTTTAAGAATTTGTATAAATTAATAATATTTTTTTTATTTCTTAAGAACGGTTAAACTAGGCCAACTTATTAAAAATATGTTATAATCGTTAATATATTAGACCAATGTTATAATAATAATATATTAGACCATTTTTTAAGGATTTTTCAGCCACAGTACTCTTTATGTAGGTACTAAGAGAATCAATTTTATAATTTTTGACAGGCCGGAAGTAAAATATAAAAGGTGAGAGTTAATTCGAAACCCTAAATAATCCGCTTAATTTAATGTACCATAATACACAAGGTGTTCTTTGTAAAAAACTAGTTTTTCTAATTTATAAAAATGTTTTATACAAAATATCGACTTCACAAAGAATATACGGCAAATTTGTGCGGCTTGGTTTCCGTATTTAGTAAAAAAAAACAAATATGCTGCACCTGTCCACTGGTTGACAAAGCAGTCGTTTGTGCTTGGACAAAGCGTTCTCAGATGTGAAAGCGGCTTAGATACTCATTATATTATCAGCAATTTACCGAAATGCAAACCCGTTGCTTTAAATGTTATGTTCTCTATCTGGTTCTTATTTATTAAATCTTGTTGTTTGCAAATATTAGAAAAGGGGCATAATATTAATGTACCTGCATACACCGTATGAAGTTTTGTTTTGTTAGCCAAAGAGTTAATTTTTTATCGAAAAATATTTTTTTTGTTTAAATTTTATGTTGAGTGTTTAAAATTGAGTGTTTAAAATTGAGTAAATATTAAAACACACAAACACGCCAATAAATAAATTAGGGTAAGGAGGTAAATAATTAAACTCTTTAAAAGCATTGTAAGAAAAACTGAGAGCCTGATATGTCAGACTGTAAAAGCCGTATATAATATATCGCATTATTTGTATGTATATGAGGTATTTTTACCTGGTTTTAAAGAATATATATTTGCGCTGATAGTAAATCATTTTTTCTTACTCATAACTTTATGGAATTTGTTACCTTAATACACCCAAATTGATCTTAACTTTATGTATGTTTTAGCTTAACCTTAGCCACAACAAAATTACATTTATAACAAGAAAAATGTTCCCGAGCAACCCTTACATTCCTTATAAGTTAAAAGAAATTGATTTGTCGTACAATTCAATACCAGTAATAACCTACGACCTGACCTTTGGAACGTCGAAATTGGAAAATCTTAATATGAGCCACAATGCTATCGCCGACATAAGAAAAGGTAAAATAATTCAATTTAAAAATACAATTTTACAGTCAAACTATATTACCTAAAATTATTTATTTGTGTTTTTTTTTGGTACTTTTACGGCCGAGTAATGATCGCGTTGTTAAATTTAGCAATGGACTTAGCAATTGTTAAAAGTTAACAACGGTTTAGAATGTTTAACGAAATGTCAGATTTTGACAGGTCGCCTACTAAAATAATTGACTAACACTGACAATGACGTTTTGTTAAACATTCTAAACCGATGTTAACTTTTAACAACTGCCATTGCTAAATTTAACAACGCGGTCATCACTCGGCCGTTAATCTCTGAAATACTTTTAAATTTCTTTTAGAATAAAGATTCTGACTTCTCTTAAAACAATTTAAAATGGCCAAAAATAGGACAAATATAGTTTTACTTACAATTTTTATTTATTAGTTGTTAAGTAGATGCTGTAAAAAAACAATTGACATTTTATTTTTTGGCGAAGTTCACAAGAAGGAAAAGATTGTTTGAAACGTTGGCTATAGAATTCGAATAATAAGCACGTATTTTAAAAGCCTACAATATTTTGAGGAAAGCGACTGACGAAAACACGAAAAAGTCGTGTTTTAATTTACCAAAGACGAAAGGAAAACTCAACTAGCCTTGTAAAATGGCCGAGGACTCCAGAAGACCTTTAATAACTTAAATAACATTTCTTTAACCTACCGTCCAGGGTCTGTATTTAATTTTTGTTAGAACTCGAAAATTAGTCCAGGGCATTTAGATCAAAATCACCCGAATAGCGGAAATTTTTCTAGCCAGCTGATATCGAGATGGGGTTTTCTGCGTTGTGTTCAGGAAGGTCCCAGAAAACGACTCTAGGAAGTTTGGTTTATGCATTTTTTGAAAAATGCCTTCTGGGCCGGAAACTACATTTTCCAATTGCATCCTTACTTGCATCGTTATAGGAACGACTGGAAACTCGGAAAAATTGCTCAGAAATCGTTACTCGGCGGCTGCCAAACTCGATTCTGACATTAGAATTACCCGGGGGTGCTCTGTGGGGGTGTCTAGGGGGATCCCCCCGATTGGATGCCAGATACCTTTTATAGGGCAACCTGACAAAACTTTAAATATTAACACATGTCCTCATTCACACCGGTATTAAGAAAGTCTCTCGTAATTTTAAGATACATAATTTATTATCAATAGTACAGTTTACAGAGTAAAATAGAAGCTTAAGGGCTGATCCAGGGGTGAAAACTATATAGAACAATACAGATATAAAAGTTAAGAAAAAAGTATTAACAATAGCAGAGTTAAATTGTCAAAAAGTTCATCACAGAAAATGAGTAGGTACGGTATTTTGTTACGAATCCTAGAGGCAATAAGCGTGTGTTGGGTATGCAATTTATTAGAGATACAGTTGTGGACAGAAGTTAGTCTTATTTTAGATTGCACTTGGCCTGGCGCTGTGCGCCTAGATACAGATGCAAAGAAAAAATAACAGCGATAGAGTTTGTAATTTGTCCTTTAGTTGAGAAATATGACATTAACATTTTTTTTTTACTAAAATATAAATGTAAAATAAAATTTAGTATATTTATTTATTTTAAACATATTTTTACAAAAAAAAAAAAATAAATAAAACGTGTACACACAATGTTGGAGGGTTCAAGTTTTTCAAATTTAGAAATTAATTTCGTCAATTTTAATTTTTGCAAAAAAAAACCCAGGTCAGGTAATAGTCACTCAATCATTACAAAGAATCTGTATATCTTTTGAACCCTTTACACATGGATCACCCCTTCCCTTAAATTTCTCCTGAATACGATCTTGAAGCTGCTTTCGTACCTAAAATTTAAAATCAAACCATAAGTACCTACCATTTTTTAAAAAGTGCTGCATAAATGATACAAAACCAAAATCTGTACAAAAATTAGCTTTTTTTTCTGCGTGGTTTTCCACAATAAAAAATAACCATTTTTATCTTTTAAAGTGACAAATCTTGATTTACTTGTAATTTAATCGCGATACTGTCAATAGGACTTTTGTTAAAAATCGAAGAATAAACAAAATGTTTTTTTGTAAAACCTTATCAGAATATTTTTAGTAGTAAGAAGTCGGAAAGAACTGGTAAAATTGACCATTTTTTAAAAAATTCATAACATGGATCCTTTTAAAAATGGAAAGTTGATTTTCCGAAACATATATATGTTGTTTTAAAAAGAGCAAAGGTAACCGTTATCCTATCTGACAAATACCTATTTAAAATCAAAGTTTAAATATTTTGAAATTATATTTTGGACGACTCAAATAAACCAATTATGTGTAATTGTCCAATTTGAATTTACTACGGGGTTATACCTACGAGTAAATGTTATTTTTCAACTTGTATACCTTTAATTTTCAAAAAAAATTATTTTAAAGTTTAAAAACAATTTTGTTGTATATGCAATCTTTCTTTTGAAGTATAGAAAAGAAAGGGGTTAAAACAACCAAGTAAAAATGTACAGGGTGTCCGGTTATAAATGTAACCCCCCATAACTTTTTTATTTAACGTTAGGAAAACATACGTTTAGTACAAAAGTTTAACGTTTCAAAATATTAAAAAAAAAACGCGATGCGACGCGACACATCGCGTAGCATTCGAGTCTCATCGGCCTCCTTCGGGTATCATCGTGAAGAATCTTACATGTTGCTTTGTTCTGTTATCACTGCATTTGTTCTTTTGTTGTTATTTTTGTGACATTTGTATTTTACTATTATAATATATTTTTTTAAATTAATCTAAATAGGAAAGTTGTTTAGTGGATTCTGATTTTAAGGTATGTAAAAGCAATTCTTTTTTGGTGTTTTATAGACGTCTGTATTAAAATGAAAAGTTCAAAAAACTTTTTTTTTGACATGCGAAAGAATTTGAAAAATTTTCTTGCACTTTTTTTTAAATCTGGAAATAAGTGATAAAATTCTCCATACGCATTTTTCTTTCCAATAATTTCAGTGGGCGGACAACACTGTCGCGCCGCGTCGCGCTTGTGGTCGAGCACCTTTAACATAAAATTTATGATTGTCTTTTCTTTCTTGTTCAGAATAATCTACAGTTAAATATTATTAATAAAAACTAAATAACTCCATGGTCAACTAATAAGAGAATAAACAGCGATAAAACATGATAGTAATACTGATAAGGCTTATAGTTTTTTGCATTTTGCGATGTAACCATTAAAGTCAGATATAGGGTATGTTACATAAAATATGTTTAGAATTTCAAGGAGAATCTAAATCTGAAATAAAAAATAAAAGACTTATTTAAAATAAGATAGTAGGACCACGTCCAGACTTTCTAAAACAGAAATGAAAGTTTTATTAAAAAAATATTTTAAATCACTAAACTTTTATACTAAGCTTATTTTGCCTAAACCTTAAATAAAAAAGTTAATGAGTGGTTAAATTTGTAACCGGACACCCTGTCCAGCACATTGCTTAACATACGTCCTATTGACAATATTGAGGTTAAATTATTACAATCAAATTTAATTTTTTTACTGTTAAAGAAAAACATATCATTTTTGTCAATTTTTCCACATAAAAAATAGGCAAAGGTTAACTATTGTACACATTTTGGTTTTCTATGTTCTATGCACCAGATAACAGTGGTGGTTACTATCAAACTTTAGGTAGGTACCAAAAAATTCTGTAATATGAATTATAGTACCTGTATACATTTTAAGGAAGAATCCTTGGCCTTGTTTTAATTTTTTTTAAATTTTGGTCTTCTCATTAGTTCCTAATTAAAACAATAAAAAATATTAAAAATAAAAGGGTCTCCAATTTGACAAACAATATATTCACACGCTACAAAACACTATTATAAATAACTTTTAGTTAAAGCAACGTAAATAAAATAACTTTTTATTTTAGGTGTAATTGGCAACCTAACGCAGCTTAAATCCCTTGATCTTTCCTACAACAAGCTACACGATCTAACAAGCGATCCAGAATTTTTCCGGTTGCCGGTAAATATTTCCAGGCTAGTCTTGGCCGGTAACGAGCTAGAGGAACTTCCGTGGATACATTTAAAAATGTTTCTAGATTGGAATTACTAAACATTCAAGAAAATAAAATAAGAAATGTAGCTCAGGAAATGATTGAGATTATTATAAAAGGAACTAAGGTTATTTTTAAAGGTAAGCTTGTGATATAAAAGACAATTTTCATGATAATTAAAATATTGTTTTTCTCTTTATTTTTCTGTATTTTTAAAAAAAGTGTTCGATGTATTTATTAATATGACCGGTGTGTTACAGTTTAATTCTCCTGTTATTAAAAAACAAAAAGTTAATAACATTACTAAAGTTTAAGGCACTAAATGGACAAGTTAAAATTTATTAAGTCAATTTTTGTACGAATAACACTATTTAAAGGATAAGTTGATTGTCAATCATTATCTGTTAAAGAGCAATAAAACTCTGTTAATAATATGTGCAATATTTAGTTTATACAACTTATATATATATATATATATATATATATATATATTATATATATATATATATATATATATATATATATATATAATATATATATATATATATATTATATATATATATATATATATATATATATATATATATATATATATATATATATATATATATATATATATATATATATATATATATATATATATATATATATATATATATATATATATATGAAATATTTTCAACCTTTAAAAATAAAGACAAAAAAAAAAAACACATCCAAATACTATACAGTGCTTTCATCAAAACGAACCACCCTAAATATCTTAAAAAAAAACACTCACCAAAAAACAAAGAAACACGTCGATTTAGATATACAGGGGAAGTTTAATTTCGTATTTGATAAAATTTTATCGGTCACCTCTAACCTCCAGTTAACTCCTTTGATATGTCAAATGGCAACCCCATAGTGGACACATCATTGTAGCGGCATGAAATTTGCTATCCAACAGTACTAAGAAACTTTAAATCGATGGACGTAGAAGGGACTTAGAAGTAAAAATGTGTGTTAATTAGTTTATCGTGTTCAAATAATTTATTTTATCAAATGCTCAAAATGTGCGCCGTTATTGGCGGGACAAGCTTGTTTTGAAATTCCTCGCAGACTATTTTAGTGTGCATTCATTCAATTATTATTTTTTGTGTTACCTGCTACACTAACACTGCAATAGCACAGTTTTTAAGACTGTTTAGGAACCAGTTAAATATTACTGTTAGGATTGTCATTTTGACATCGTTAGTTTAAAATTAAGAATCTTGATTTTAAAATGGTGTATCTCTAGCACAGAGAATAGAAATAATTTTCCTATATGGGGCTGAAGATCGATGCGCGCGTAAACCGCCAGAGTATTCAATGAGAGGCATCAAAATAAAAACGTGGGGCATAAATATGTAATGGAATTGGTGCGTAAGTTTGAAGAAACTGGATCTGTATGCAATAAGAAAAGTACTAATGAAAGGGTTTTAGACGAAGCACGCCAGGTTGAGGTACTAGGACAGTTCGCAATATATCCGACGTTGTCTATTCCAAAAGTTTCTAAGCTGACCAATATTTCTACGGGTTCCGTGCACAAAATTTTGAAAAAGAATAAGTTTTTCCATACAAAATACAAATTCTTCATGAACTCAACGAAGACGATTATGATAGAAGAATAGAAATTTTGCGAATCAATGTCCAGCGAATTGAGAAGACCCTCATTTGATCAAAAATATCTGCTTTTCTGACGAATCAACCTTTCTTTTAAATGGAATTTAATAGACATAACTGCAGATATTGGGATAATGAAAATCCGCACATATTTCAGGAAGGACATACTCAATTCAGAGAAGATCAACGTTTGGGCAGGTATTTATGGAAACGAAATTATCGGGCCATTCTTTCTGGAAGAAAATTTAACTTGGGCAACTGTCTGAACCTTTTGGAAAATGCGATATACCCTTCTATCGTCCAATCTTTGGAAAATCAGGTGGATGAAAACGGTGCTATGGAACTCAGTGAAAATAATTTGCATTTCCAGCAAGATGGGCCCTCCCCCACTATGCTTTAGCAGTTCAGGACTCAATGAACATTTCCAGGCACATGGATGGCAGACGGGTGCCATCGAAGGAGCACGGTCTCAGACTTAACTCCTCTAACTTTTTTCTGGGGTTATTTAAAAAGTAAAGTATACAAAACGCCATCAAATATTCGAACTTAAATAGAATTACACTAGAATGCAGTAGAATTTCAAAACAACTTTTTATTTCTCGCCAATAACGGCGCACATTTTGAGCATTTTATAAAATACATTATTTGAAAACGAAAACTAATTAAGACCATTTTTACTTTAAGTCGCTTCTGTCCATCGATTTAAAGTTTTTTGGGACTGTTGGATAGCAAATTTCATGGCTTAAATTGATGTTCACATATGGGTTGTCATTTTTACATATCAAAGTAGGTTTTAACTGGGGTTAGGAGGTGACCGAAAAATTTTATCAAATACCAATTAAAACTTCCCCCTGTATATCTAAATCGACGTGTTTTTTTTTTTTGGTGAGTGTTTTTTTTAAAATATTTAAATTGGTCGTTTTTAAATAAAGCAATTTATGTATATATATATATATATATATATATATATATATATATATATATATATATATATATATATATATATATATAAATAGAAAAAATGTAAGGGTGTGAGGGTGTATATATAGGTCAAACGTAAAAGGGGTGCTGGACAGTAGGATTACACAACATAAAAGTGATTGCAGACTGGGTAAAAACAGTTGTGCATTGTCATTAATTGTAACCATTGGGGCTTAACTTTAACGAAACTCAGATACTAGAATGAATCTAGCTACAATGGAGATTGGTTCGTGAAATGATCGAGATATATTTACATCCTAATTCTATTAATAAGAGGGAGGACATGAAAATTTAAGTGCAATTTTTCAAATTCCAATTTTAAAATTTTACCAACCCGAAATATGTCTACTAATTCAGTAACTCTTTTTAAAATAATTTTTTTAAACCAACCATATTTTTTGTTTCCCTTTTTTTTAAACTTTTTTTTTTTTAATTTTTTAAATTTTTGATTGTTTGTTGTTTTTGTTTCTTGCTGTCATTTTGGGTGATTTTCTGTTTACGGCCAAAATTTTAAAGCCCCTTATTGCAGGGCATTTGTACCCTTTTTCTTTCTTTTTGGTTTTCTGTAGGGGCGTGGTTTTTAGGGTCGCAGATTTCTTTTTTCCCCCTTTAACACATTACAGGAAGCTACAAAAAAAAAATCAGCCAGACATATCCACACAAACACCCTTAAGTGGCAGATAAGGGTTGTCCACATAAATTCACACACACTACTATCACGCCCTTAGGTGAAAATGGGGATAAACATATAACATTTAACATACAAGTATTAACCCTTAGGTGACAGATAAGGGTAATACATGCACAAGCCACACACGCATAACACACACACAAAACACACACAACACACACACACACACACACACACACACACACACACACACACACACACAAACCCCCTTGAATCTTATTAACCTTAGGTGACAGATAAGGTTAAAAAACACCAAATTTCCTTTTCACTATCTCCAGTTAATACATCCTTTGTCTGCAAGGGATAACTTTCCCGACTTTTAAACTGGGTTGGGAAACCATGACCCTTAGATCTAGTTTTTAAATCAAGGTTTGTTGAAAAACAATTTCAACTGAAAAAATGTGATTTACATTTCAATAACCGTTATTTGGGGGTGGGGGTACTTTTGTGGTTAATTATGTGTAATGTTTTTAAAGTTTTTTAAAATTTTTTAATTTGTAATATGAAGTTCTCTTCTGTGGCATTAAAATTTTTTTCTATTAACATGTTAGGGAGTTTTACTTATGTTAAGTCTTTTATCTCATGTAACCAGGGTTTTTTTCATATTGCAAACCGAAAAGGAAATAAATTTTCCGAAAGCTCGGGACTGCTAAAAAGTGTTTATTTTTTAATAAAACCCTAAAGACCGTCCCTAATAATCTTCCAGTTGTTTATATATATATATAATATATATATATATATATATATATATATATATATATATATATATATATATATATATATATATATATATATATATATATATATATATATATATATATATATATATATATATATATATATTTAATTAATTACAAAAACAAAATAACACATACTTTCGAAAGTTGGTGCATGTTCAATAATTAAATTAAGTGCACTTAGAATGGTTGCAAGTCAAACAGGATACATACCGGATAGGTCTAAAAATATAAAAATTGTACAAGTACCCTTATTTTAAAAAATTAATAAGCGAAAAAGTATTATTCAAAAAAGGAAAAATATTGTCACCAACCTGTCATAATGATTACTTTTAACCCTCATTGGTTTTTTGTTTTTTTTTTTTTTTTTTTGATGGGTATCCGCGATAATTTTAGTAGGTTTTTTAATGATGTCTATTAATTTGTATTGTATTTTAATAAAAATTTAAAATAAAAATCTTGCACTTTAAATGAGCGTTTTTTAATATACATATTATCATTACTAAGGTTTTATCTTATTCTTCTGTTTAAAATCATATAATTCTTTACCATTTTATTACTTTTTTTTTTAGATAATCCTCTTTATTGTGATTGTTTTCTTCGTCCTTTACTTCGCCATTTTATAAATCAAATGGAGCTCAATCCAGCCTATAAAATGGTAAACTGTGTAACTCCACCGTACTTAGAAGGCAAAGCGTTGTATAATCTTTCGGAAGAAAAGTTAACATGTCCTTCAAATGTTAACACCACCCGAATGATTGATAAGCTTAATAACGATTTTGATGTGCTCTCCGATTTAAGATTTAGGGAACTAAACATGTAAGTATAAGTGTAAAAATGAGCTTAAAAACTATTTTATAAACCTAATTGTTATTAATTTGCCTTAATTTTAAGAAACCTTAGTTTGATTTTTTAATGACATTAGGGCTTTTAGATTTTTGTTCTTTTAAAGATTTAAATTTTGTATAAATATTTTTTAAATATTTTTGAAAACCATAAAAGGTGTTACATAAAGATTAGGAATAATTAATAATAAATCAGAGTTAGAAGAATTAATTAGAAAACTAAAAATAAAACTGACCAAACTAACCAAAATAAATCTAAAAATAAGTACAAATCATATTATTTTTTAAAAATAAACATCGCTAAACCTCTTGGATTCTGCCATCCATAATATATGCATTCTTTCTTTTAAAAAAATGCATGGTATTTTAAGAACTGACAAAAATTATCAAAAACTTTAAAATTAAAAACTACATTAATTATTATAGTTAAATTGGTCCTAGTCGCGTCCTTTTATATAAAAAAAAATAAATATATCAAATTTAAAATATGACGTTATCAATGATTTTCCTTTTTTAATTGGAACCCCAGTCTTTTTAAAAATATTTTTAAAGCACACATCAAGTTATACATAACTGCTCAATTTTATTTTTGTTTCGTGTCGTTTGCAAGATCAGTAACAAAAGTTTTCCCTAAAAATTAACGACATTTTGTCCAGAGTATTATTACTTTAATATATGTTAAAAATTAAGGGCGAGAGGCTTTCGACTCTCGCGAATCGATCTCGCATGTCCAAATTTCAGAATTCCAAAAAAAAATAATGTTCCAAACTTCTTTATAAAACACAATTTTCAAGGTCACATTACATAAAATGCCTTTGCAAACAAAAAAGGTTTTATAAAATTCTATTTCGGCAATATAACTGTCAAATTTTGCAGCTGTTATCTTGTTATTATCGCTTAAGGTGCTTACCCACTAGCGCGACGCGACGCTACGTGATTTAATACATCAAGAATACTTTACATGTAATCGACGGGGCGCGACGCGACAATGTTGCATGGCATTCGAGTCTCATCGGCCTCCTTCGGGTATCATTGTAAAGAATCTTACATGTTGCTATATTCTGTTATCACTGAATTTGTAGTTATTTTTGTGACATTTGCATTTTATTATTATCATATTTTTTAAAATTATTCTAAATAAAAAAGGTGTAGGGTGGATTCGGATTTTAAGGTATGCGAAAGCAACTTTTTTTGTTGTTCTATAGAGGTCTGTATTAAACTAAAAAGTTCAAAAAACTTCTCTATCGACCTGCGAAAGTATTTAAAAAATGTCCTTGCATCCTTTCTCAAGTCTGGAAATAAGTGATGGAATCCTCCACACGCATTTCTCTTTCGATTAATTTCATGGACCCAAACTCTCGTTTTCTTTTTTTCCTTTCTCTTCCATAGAAGCAAATACTCCAAACACAAAAATATCTTCGTCCGATGAGCTTTGTTAAATCATTTATTAAGGTTTATTAAAATATTAAATTAGACAAAAGTAACTAGTTTTATTAAAGATAAATACTACTCGCAGTGGTGACTAGGATTTTCAACATTTTTTGTCTAAAAGTGAGATATTGGCTACAAGGAGAACACTTTCTCAAAAAAAACATTTTGAAATTTGCGAAAAAAAGTTTTTTTGGTGCTCTCAGGAAAAAATTTTACTTTTAAAATTCTCTGTATGCTTTTTTTTTGTAAATTTGATATAAATTTAATACCTGCATTTTTCTTCAAATTGGAGGCATCTGAAATATTTGCATAAGGTAATTGTGAAGTAAACAAATTTCTGGTTATGGTTTTTAAAAAAGCGTAAATAATTTTGCGAAACTTAAGATTTGACCAAAAAATTTAATTAAATTCAAGAAAAGGTACAAATTCAGGATTTGCTTTTAAAAGTCCGATTTTTCCCTGGGGGGAGCTGCAGCCAAAAAAAACTTAACTTTTTTTCGCAAATTTTGAAGTAAAATTTTTTTTACTGAAGTGTTTCGCTTAAGGCCAATAACATATGGCATGTATTGGGTATGGGTAGCATTGTCTCACTTTTTGGATGAAAAATTTAATAATTTAATTTTAGAGCCTTCATTGACTACGCATACTATTTAGTTTTGTTGTAGTAATATCTTTAAATTTTTATGGTTTTCTCTGAGCTTATTAAAGAGTACAGTTTTTGTAAAATTTTCCTAAAATATATTGTTATATTACTGCTGTCGTCCATTATTTGAATATTTCTTAACGAAGAATATTCCTTTTTTTTAACCTGAAATAATAACCTTGTATATAGTTTATTCACAAATTTTATTTTATATTTTTTTACTTATTTAGAAAAAAGAATATCCTGAAGGTAAAATGGCGCGTTATGAAACAGGACGACATAGCAGACACGTCAGTTTTTATCAGAGACGTTAAAAACCCCGTGGATATTATTTTCCAAACTACCTTACCGTATTTCAAGAGAGTCTTAGAAATTGACATAAGAGAAAAACTTAAAACCAAAGAAGATCTTAAGAAAAGTTATCAGATATGTATTTTAGCTAGAACTAGCAAAAATAATTCAAGGAAGTTTTATACAGAGCAATGTAGAGATTTGAATGAGAATATAAGTTCTGGTAAAAGTAATAAATCTGGTAATTTGTTGTTATTAATTGTTTCTATTATAATATTGTGTAAAATAAATGTATTATTTAAATAAATTTTGTTTGTTGTTAACTTGTGTTTTGTTGTTTTAAAAATATGTACACTTTTAAAGAAAAAAATTCTGTCATAAACCAAAGAAGTTGTACAGGTTGTTGCGACAGTAAATTACAGCTAATGAAAAATGTAGTTTTGAACAAAAAAGGCTAAGGTAATTTTTCTTCGTAACGATTTTTGTATTCTAACCAAAAATATATAGTACAAACCAGATAAACAGTTGTTAACAAAATACTTATTAACTAAAAGTAGAGGGGAAAAATTTCTTTTTTTCCCCCACCCTTCCCCATGCCCCCCACTCCAAGCCCCGCCCCTTACCTTGACCTTGAAAAGGCCCCCCTGCATCTCCAACCCCGCCCCCCCTTGACCTTGACCTTGACCTTGAATGGCCACATGGGGAAAACGCATATAACCGAAGGGGGGTTGATGGTTTGGTCGACCTTGACTTTGACTATTGATGGTGGGGGGGTTTATGGTTTGTTTTAAAAAGCCCCCATTTTTTTAGTGACATTACTTTTCCCCCTAAGGGGAACAACACATCTGTTCCCTGGGGTTTAATTTTAAATTTAAAAACTTTTAAATTAATAAGTTTTATAATTCTTTTTCACAATATTATAATTTTGGAAAACTAATTTACATTGGTACTTTTTTTAAACCTTTACTGTCAAATAAGGGGGAATTCAAAAAAATTTTTTACATCGGGCCCCAAAAGTAAAAAAATTTAAATTAAAAATTTTCCCCAATTTTTTAAAAAATCTCCCAAAAAAATTAAA